>MDKH01153034.1:0-10676 GCA_005239495.1 Nicotiana undulata
ATAAAGAGTTGAGAAGAAAGCAAGCCTCGCGCTGTCGTCGTCGTCGCTCGCTCGGCTCGGCCTAGGCCTCGGATTCGGATTCGGATTCGGATTTGGTCAAATGATCGATCGAAAGATTATTTTTTGGACCAAATTTATTTGTTAATAGTAAATATTAACAGAAATGTTATTAAATATTTGTTTTAATAACAAAATATTAATATTAAAATAAATATTAATATAAATCCATTTCAGTTATTATCCAGCATTTAGTTTTCTGTTTTGTAACAGAAAATTAACTACCCTTCAATTTTCCCTCTTTATTATTGAGTAAATAGCCAATTATGTCATGGCATTTACTTTATGGGCGTTTTTGCAAAAACAGCCATTATGAAGAGTTGCACCTCTTCAGATTTCAGCCCAACTTTGGCTATAAATACAAGTCCATTCTCTCAGATTTTACATACTAATTTCTGAGTTCTCCTCCTTCTTTCTGCATACTTTCATCTTCAAAGAAAGCAAGTAAGTGTGATTTGCTACCGAACTTTGAGTTCGCTGAAACACTGGGGTTTGAAGTACCACTACACCAGTGTGAAATTCGTTCTATCCTGGGAGGAAATAATCCATAACCTTGGGTACTAGGAGGGGATTAAATTCCTTAAGGAAACACTGTGAATTCAGTGGGCTCGGATTAACTTTCCATTGCGTTTACATTTCTGTTTATTTATTTTATTATTTCCAGAATTGTTTTACAAATACAGAGTTATAACATGCAGTGCATGATTTTGACATCCCTCTCAAGTCTCACCAATTAACAAAAAGAATCTAATCTTCATATTTACTGAAAAATCACTATAATTTTAACAAATATTAAATTCTAAATTCATAATTTCTTATATGAAATAATTAAATTCTTAAAATTCATTCTTTATCAAGTTTAAATTCTTAAGTCGGCTCGTTCCTTCCCATCTTGACGAAGCTAAGTTTCCCAAACCGACCATCCTTTTTGTTGAAATATATTCTCATAAAATTTGCTTTTGGTTCTCAACCTCTAGAAACTAATGGTGGCACATATGTCATACAAAATCCAGATGCTTCAAAAGTTTAAGTTTTGGAAAACTTTATATTTGAAGCCTTTACTGCTAAAAATATGAACATCAGTCCCAACCAGTGGCGGAGCCACATTGTACCAACGAGTGTCAATCGATACCTCTTCGTCGAAAAATTACACTATATTGTTAAATATTTTTTTTATTATATGTGGATTTATTATACGTTGATTCTCTTTGACTTTTTCACATATTTAATTATTTATATTTTGATATCTTTTGGTGAAAATTCTAGATCCGCCACTGGTCCCAACTGGGGAGGCATGCGTTTGAACAACGTTAATACAAATATGGAATCAGCACTTATTCTGTTCACAGATATATGGTAATGCAATCAAATTTATACTCCTATTATAGGTGATGCTACTGCCATGTGCAACCATTCTTTTTGCTCCTTTAATAAATGATATAATAAAGATATCAACAAAAAGAGAGAGAAAAGATACGTGAATATTTAATTTACGCGTTAATGCTTGATTAAAATATCGTAGGATGTATTACATTTATCTGTACTATAACATGTTAATATTTTCATATAACAATTCAGAGATGGTAAAGGGAAGGAAGAAAGATGGAAAAACAAGTCGTTACGCAAATGAATCTAGGGCCTAACTCGTATTTCAAAATAGTGATGATTGTTCTTCGAGATCATGAAAGTAGATAATATCCTATTATCTCATCACACCTAGGACGGGAGACGGTTTAACTCGAAAATCTAACCTCAGGTTAATCAACCTCAAAATTTAGCTCATAAAGTAAATGCGTGAAAATTGTCAAAGACGATATTATAAGAAGACAATTCATTCCATCGACCAATGTGGCACCCTGAACAATTACTAAAATTAGATTGAGAAGTGGCAATAGAGGCCATATTTTAATTTGGTCCAACCATTGTGGATTCTTGAAACAGTGTTTATGATTTATAAATGTCTTGTCTTCTTAAAAAAAATGAGAATGTTATATAGAGATTGACAGCATCTACCACCATTCGCCCGAGGGCGGAGTTAGAGTATTGGATTGCGTACCAATAACTATGTTTGAACATTGTATTTGTCTTAAATTTTTTATTCAATGTGTATAAATTATTAATTTAGAATTCATTAAATTAAAAAATTAGAATTCTAAACCCATAAACTTGAAATCCTGACTCGTCTCTGCATTCATTCACCACATATAACTGCTGGCAGTGGCAAAGCCACATGGTGACCACCCATCGTTGAAAAATTGCAATGTGTATATAGGTAAAATATTACATTTTAGATGTATATAACACATATCGAACACCCTTTGTCGGGAATTGTTTTTCACTTCTTTCAAATTTGAATACCCTCGGAAGAATTCTGAGCTTCGCCACTGACTGCCGGTGGTTGTCCCCGTTATTTATGGTACTTCAAAATGATAAAGAGACAAGTATACAAAGTATTCAATTAATAACATATAGTACCAAAGATTAAAAGGATCAGCCGATGCAAAGATCTATATATTCTGCTGTCAATCAAATTAATGTGGCTTAATTCTAGTTTAATTTGTTCACTCAAGAGGAGAATCATCTGCATTGTGCGATGAAAGCTTTTGACCTCCAAATTCTAATATTATTCTCCACTACGCATAAGAAGAAAACATAGGTATTTAAAACATGACTCGTCAAATATTAAATGTATGTACCTTTAAATTTGATATAGAATAGAATTTTTAATTAAGAATAATAAAAGACTCTACTGCTTATAATTTAAATTTGAAATAAATATTTTATTAGGCGGAATGATTGACTTGCTAAGCTCATAAAGGGACTTGATGATCAGTAAGATTATGCATTTACAGGGGCGAATCTACTTGTGCTTATTACGGTCTACGGATTCACAGAAACCCAATAATTTTTGCCCAAATCTTATATATAACTAAGAAATTTACGAAATATTTATAAATATTTGACTATAAACCTAGTTATAATTGTAGTATAAACTTAACACCGTTGATGAACCAATAAACTTCAGATTGTGAATCTCCATTTATAAGTTACTCCTACATGTTATATGATAGAAAGAAAGAAAGACGTTAAAGAAGCCAAAAACTTTCAGTTGCAATTAACTCGACGATTATTGTGTTAGGTGTTGTCCTAATTTTCTTATCACCTTTAGTTTTCCAGCACTTAAAGGAAAGAGCAACATATTTATCATAATTAAGTTTTCTATCTTTTAGAAGAAAATTATAAATATCGCATATTTGACTAGTTCTTTTTTTGGGAGGAAAAAGCTTGAACTTCTATAATTGAGGATCCTTATTCTCATTTAGTAGCGCATCCACAATGTAGTCATAAGGGGTTTGAGAGTCTTGCTTAGGAGGAGAAATTTTCGAGACAAGTGTTAGTGTGTCACTTGTGTTTGCTTATTTGTGAGGTTGTTTTATCGATATTTTGCAATCTCTTTTATATAGTGGATTATAGGTCAACTAACCGAACCACGTTAAATATTTGTGTCTCTTTTGACGATTTATTTTGCACAGAAAAGTAGGTAAGTAGGGCTTATAGGTAGCAACATATTTTTCTTTGAAGAAAAGGAAACGAATTGCGAGAAATGGAATTTAACCTAATTGATAGTTGCGCACGGGATCTATTTTACTGGCCTAATTAAAGTTAGCATCATTAATTTGGCCAATTGCGATATCTCATTAATTAAGAGTCGCTTATTCCTTTCCTCAAGCGGCAACTGGAAAATCATAAACTTCATGTCCAAGGCAGAAGTTACATCACAGAGACTGAATTAGTAGTTATTCAACAAAAATTACTTGATCTTTCAAAGTTAATACAAAAAGGCATGAACTACCTGTTTTGCACGTACATACATTGGATGTGATCAAACTACTATTTTAGTGCACATTAAAAGTGAGCTAAAAAGTTTACATTTAACATGCCATTTTAGTACTAAAAAATAACATGAATAGTGATTATCGTGAAGAACAAATAAACTTCCTTGAGAGGAAAAACTTCTAAGGGGAATTAATTAAGTTAATAAAATCGAAAGACACTACTTATCACCCTGCTCAATATCTAAATTTAATTTGTTATGCAACAGAACTTCTGTTAAAAAAGGATTCCCAGTGAAAAAACTCCGACAACTTGAAGTTATGAACGTCTAAGGGTGGCAAGTCGGGTCGGATATGAGGAGTCGAAAACGGATAATACAAAACGAATAAATTATCTTGAATTATGATCGCTTTTGAGAGAATTTCTAGTCTCCCACATTTGGGAACCCCAATTTGAGTCTTTACAAATATAAAAGTTAAACCCATTAATTATCCATTGGTTCTTATCCATATTAGACCCTGTGAATGCGAAGTCCTGAAATGGATGGAGTTGATGATGAAGATGGTTGCGATCCCTGTGACTGCGAAGTCCGATTGATAGTAGGTGAATTAGACTATATTTTCACCATTAATGAACCATACTTTATTAGGTTTTGAAGGCGAATATTGATAACAAAATGCTCTGATTAGTGTTTTTATGCTTTGCAGGATATAATCTATGATGGGAGATACTTTGGAGCATTTTGGAGTCAATAAAGTGAGTTTAAGGCCAATCGAGAAGAACCCGTGAGAAAAGAATAAGAAAAAAGGCGAAGATTGCTGGAAGGGAGCCCACCGCGAGCGCGGTCGACCGCGGCTCGAGCGCGGTGGGCAAGGCAAAAGATTCAGAACGTTGGTGTTTCACCGCGGTCGCTCCGCGTTTCTGCCGCGGCCGCGGGCGACTGCTAGAAGTCCAGAAAACTGAAGGACTAAAGTGCAAAAAATGGGATTTCTTAGCCTAACCCTATAAATACATTGTAAACTCGCCCAAGAGACTACCAAGCTTGTTTTTAGATTCAAGTAGGAGGCAAGAATCATTGTGAGAAGACAAGCAACAATTAGAGTTTTTCTATTCTCTTTCTTTGATCTTTATTTTGAGAATTATGATTTCTTTTGAGTTTTTATTATTTTTGAGCATGAGTAGCTAACTTCTTTAATCTAAGGTTCTGGTGGAACCCATTGAGGATGGACTTATTATTATCTTAAATATAGTTTTGCTTGGTATTCAATCTCTATTTGTTCAACTACGTTCTTGTTGTAGTTGATTGAAGGGCCCTCAATTAGTTGTTCCTATTTAGTGTGTATCTACCCGAGAGAGAGTGCATATTTAGGTAATTGTTGAACAACATCACTCCCGCAGTATAGGAGAGATCCATAACCGAGGGTTTAAAGGTTGGATTAGAGATAACGATACCTTGGGTGCAATCTAAAGTGAACTGTAATGCAATTTAGCTAGCGTAACTTGAGAGAGTGCGTCTAGTAGATTATCATAATTACTTGAGAGAGATTTATGATAGCCTGAGTGTTCATGATTGATAGAGATAACTAAACCAAAACTATAGGAAATATACAAGAAGGGAGTTCATCAACGAGGGAAACCATAACCTTAGACCTTTATCACATTTGTTTACATCTAAACATTAGTTGTCTTTTAGTGTTTAATTTCTTCAGCTGTAGTAGTAAAAAAATACCAAAAAGTGATATTCATAACCATTGGGGAAATTGATTATTGAGAATCTAGTAGTCCAACAACAACATTTGATACGTTAGTTCCCTGTGGGATTCGACTCTGGGCTAAATACTCCGATTATATTTCCCGCTTAGTCTTTTATTAGACATAGTTGAGCGTGATCAAATTTTGGCGCCGTTGCCGGGGAACTTAACGCTATTATCAATTGTAGTTGGAGGAGAATACAAAATTCTTAAGTGTAGTCAATTTTCTTCGATTTCATTCATATATTGAATTTCTAACGTTTGATGAATCGGTTGTACAGGTGCATGCCTAGAAACTCATCGAGAACTGTGAAGTATTGAAGCCTTACCATACCCCGAAAAAATTTTCAAGGCCTTGAACAGGGCCAACCGGAAAAGCAAGCAACAACCACTCATTGAACACATTGAAACAGACATGGCAGATCTGAATGACAGGAACAACAATAATAATGGGGACGATGTGGTGGATCCAGCCGGACAGATTGCAGCGCCTGGGGTGCCCATTTCACCTGAGGCACATTTCTATGATTGGGCACAACCCACAGCGGAGAATTTGGCCACCGCGATCATGGTCCCTCAGATAGAAGCTGAGTCCTTCCAAATCACAAATAATATGTTGCACTTGTTGCAGAATAAGGGGATATTTTTGGGGTCAAATATTGAGGATCCCCAACAATATTTGAAGAACTTTTTGTCGATCTGCAAGACTCAGAGGCAACCAAACGTCACTCCGGAGGCAATAGGACTGTTGTTTTTTCCATTCTCAGTGTCAGGAGTAGCCCAGACTTGGCTCAACTCGCTCCCTATCAATTCTATTACTACATGGGAGGAGTTGGTCAAGCAGTTATTTAATAAATTCAATCCACCGAACAAGACAACGCAACAAATTGATGAGATCTTAAGCTTCAGACAGAAGCCTATGGAGACACTGCAGGAGACATGGGAACGGTTTAAAGGGATGCTAGTAGTCTGTCCTCACCATGGTATTCCAGAACAGATGTTGGGGCAGCGATTTTATATGGGTCTGGCTAATGGTGTGAAAGCTAATGTTGATGCTTCAACTGGTGGAGCATTCCTGAGTAAGACGTGGAGAGAAAGCTAGGCTTTACTTGATAAAATGGCACAAAATTCAAGGTGGACGACCAGGGGTGAACCTATTACCCCAATCGTTCACTCAGTGCCATTAGATCCATCCAACACTATTGCTGAAAATATGGCAACTTTGATGACACAGATGAGCATACTTAGGAAGAAGGTAGAGGAGTCGGGGCAAAAACAACAAGTTCATATTGTGGATACTACCAATGGGAGCTTATGCACATCTTGCATTAGTCAACCAATTGATAATCAGTGGAATGTAGATTGCGATCATCCTCACTACCCGGAGAATATGAATTATGTGTCAAACTATGGAGGCTAGAGACAAGGTGGACAGAATTGGGGTCAGCAAGCTCAGCCGTACAGACCACCTCATCAACAACATAACAGTGGAAATATGGGTTCCATGAGACCTCATGGTAATATGGCGCCCTATCAAAGGCCACAAGGGTTTAGTAATCAAAATCAGCAACAGGCGTATCATCCCCCTCAGCAACAACATGGGGGGAGACAAGAAGATGGGTTTTCTAGATTTGAAGCGATGATGCAATAGGTGATTGGGTCAAACTTTCAAAATTAGTGAGAAAGTATATGCACACGAATCAGCTATTAAAAATATTGAAGTGCAGATGGGCCATATATCAATGTCTTTGAATAATCGTCCTCTTGGGACTTTGCCTGCAAAGACTCAAGTAAATCCTAAGGAACAGGGCCCGAAGCAACTGATGGCAGTGAGTCTCCGCAATGGAAGATACCTAGACTTGGAAGAGGATATAACTCGCGAAAGCAGGCAGGCTGAGACATTGGTACCTGTGCCGATTGAACTTGATGATTCAACAAACTTGACCAAGGTAACAGTGCAACCTGCTGAAGGAGAATCCAGTGCGCAGAGTGAGGCTGAAAAAGAAGTGGAGCTAGACCAGGAGACGATAGTTGAGGTGGAGTCTGAGAAAGAAAAGTCCCAAATCACTGGGGAAAAGAGACCTCCAGCTCCATTCCCTCGGAGGCTGGCCAAATACCAAAAGGATGAGCAGTACAAAAATTTCTTGGATATGCTGAAACAGATACAAGTAAACATTCCTCTAATTGATGCTCTAAAGGAGATGTCTGGCTACGCGAAGATGATGAAGGACTTGATGTCCCGAAAATTCGATTTCCAAGACTTGGCAACTGTGACTCTTACTCAGACTTGCAGTGCTGTAGTGAAACGACCAATTGCAGAGAAGTTGTCTGACCCAGCGAGTTTTATACTTCCCTGTACCATTGGCAATTTTGCTTTTACCAAAGCACTGTGTGATTTGGGGGCCAGTATTAATCTCATGCCCTTGTCCATTTACAAGAGACTGAGGATTGGTAAAGCCAAACCAACTTCTATGTTATTGCAGCTAGCTGACAGAACGGTAAAGAGACCGTCAGGCATTCTGGATGATGTATTGGTGCAAGTGGGGAAGTTTGTGTTCCCTGTTGATTTTGTGATACTAGATTGTAGAGTGGATGAAGAGATCCCCATAATTTGGGGAAGGCCATTCTTGGCCACAGGCAGAGCCCTCATTGATTGTGAAACTGGGAAGCTCAAGATGAGACTAAACGATGAAGAAATCACATTCAATGTGCAGAAATCCATGAGGCAACCGAGTGAATTCGCCAATTGTTCTCTCATTGATGCTGTGGATGTGATAGTGGAGGAAGATGATGCGTCCTTAACTATTGAGGATCCCCTTGATGCATGTTTGATGAATTTGGAGGAGGTAAATAGGGAAGAATTGGCAAAATGAGTGTTAGCACTTGAAGGAAAAAGGGTCTGGCCGAGGGCTCTCGAGTTTGAGCCATTACACTTAGAGAAAAGAGAGAGCCCGCCAGCCAAACCATCTGTGGAAGAGCCACCTAAGCTGGAGTTGAAACCACTGCCAGCCCATCTTAGGTACGCGTTTCTTGGACCTAACTCTACTTTACCTGTTATTATCTCATCAAGTTTGTTAGATGTGCAGGAAAATCAGTTGTTACAGGTACTCACTGAGTGCAAGACTGCCATTGGGTGGACCATGGCAGACATCAAAGGCATCAGCCCGGCATACTGTATGCACAAGATTCTCCTGGAAGATGGACACAAACCTTCCAGGGAACACCAAAGGCGGCTGAATCCAAACATGAAGGGAGTGGTGAAGAAACAAATTATCAAGTGGTTAGATGCGGGAATCATTTTCCCCATCTTTGACAGCAACTGGGTTAGCCCAGTGCAATGTGTTCCAAAAAAGAGTGGCATGACGGTTGTGAAGAATGACAACAATGAGCTGATATCGACAAGAATTGTCACTGGCTGGAGAATTTGCATGGATTACAGAAAGCTAAATCTTGCCACCTGGAAAGATCACTTCCCACTTCCCTTCATTTATCAAATGCTCAACAGGCTGGCAGGGAGCCAGACCTCGCAAATGCGAGATCTGCAGACCTGAAGCACACCAGTTATTTTTCTAAATTCATTTCACTCCGTAGCCTATCCGAAACTCACTCGAGCCCTCGGGGCTACAAACCAACATGCACACAAGTCTAAAAACATCATACGAACTTGCTCGTGCGATCAAATCGTCAAAATAACTCCTAGAACTACGAATATAGCACCAAATCACATGAAATTCTCAAGAACACTTTGAAATTCCTATTCTATCAACCGGACGTCCGAATCACGTCACAAATTTCACAGATAATGTACAAAATATCATAACGGACCTGTACCGGACTCCGAAACCAAAATACGGACCCTATACCAACAAGATCAAACATTAACCAATTTCTTAAAACCATTAAAATTTCAGTATTTCACTTTTTAACAAAAATTCATATCTCGAGTTAGGGACCTCGGAATTCGATTTCGGGCATATGCATCCCATATTTCACTACGGACCACCGAGACCGTCAAAACACGGGTCCGGGTCCGTTTACTCAAAAATATTGACCGAAGTCAACTAAAGTCAACTTTTAAGGCCAAAAATTATTATTTTATCAATTTTCAACATAAAATCTTTTCCGGAAATATGTCGGGACTGCGTACGCAAATCGAGAAGGGTAAAAATGAGATTTTGAAGGCTAAAGAGCGCAGAATTGAGTTCTAATACATAAGGGTCATCACAATTGATGAATTGGTAAACCAATATTATTCTATTTTAAATATGTTTAATCGATTGTTGTATTAACTCGTTTACTTAATACTAATAATTTCTTTCGTTTATTTAATTTGTGATACATATATACATGTCAAAGAAGTTTAGTGTTCTTCTATATTTCATTCATTCATCACTAGTAATGCATGACACATATTAATTGATATAGGTCGAGATGTTATGTTTTTAATATTTATCGATATATTTTGTTTTTAATATCCATCGATGCATCTAAGTAAATTATAATATAAGTCGATGAATCAATTTGCAAATAGATATATTTGATGATGATCAATTATATATACTAATTAGATTATTTCTTCTTCACAAGTCTATCTCCAAAAAAATCCGACCTTGTGGCCCTAGCGCTTCGCATTCTTAGATGCGGCTATACCTATACACACACACACACACACTATATATATACACACACACACACTTTGTTGTACTACTTTAACTATATATTTTGCTTGTTATAGTACTAGACGAGAAAGGGCTACGGGCCCAACTTTGCAATCCTAAAATTATTATTTGTAGGTGTTCAGCTAATTTTTTTGATAAATAAATTAATCATCACCATATTCATTTAATCAAGGATAGAATATGATATTTGAGATCATAATTTATAATTAATTTTTTTAAATAAATTATATAAATTAAATAATAAATTATACTTGTTTAAGTTGCTAGCTTCCATTAACATGAAAAAACTACGTGCTAACTGTCATGGGCGGCTTTCCATCCATGCCCCATGACCCCTTGGACGCGCCCCGTGGCG
>ML288298.1:0-11008 GCA_005239495.1 Nicotiana undulata
ATAGAAGTGCAGTGTTACATACCTTCAAAGAGAAAAAGCAGCACAAGGCTTGACCAAATAAAGTACAAGACAAGAGGAAATCAGCTAGGAGCTAGGAGAAGGATGAGAAACCAAAGCAGTAACAGCAGCCAGCAAACCAGAGGAAACCAGGAAGAAAGAGGACTCCCAAATCCAAAACAACACTGATTTTTTCCTTTGTTCAAAGATGACCAGAATTTTTTTTCCTCTCTACTGACTTTTTGTTTTCAGTAAAAGGTTGCTCTATTTTTCTGTTTCTCTTTTAACTGTTCATGTATTTTCAGAATGATATATGTGTGTGTGTGGAATTCTGAATTCAGATTTTTTTAGCAGCTTTTTTAGACAGAAAAAAGGTCCTTGAAAGTGTGAAGAGAGGGTCCCTTTATAGGTATTTGGGAATGGGGTATCTTTTTTGGAATATTCCTAATTCAAAAAGCTGTAAATAGTACATAGGGCAGCTGTCAGCCTTATCTTTTTGGACAGCTGCCCCTATTCTAGAATATTCTTACCTATTAAAGACCTTTCTACCCTTAAAATTCTGATTTACTAAGTCTATATTACCTATTATACCCTTTGGAGCCCCTGAATTTACCATTGGGTAATCAAGGTTACTCACTTGGGTTATTACTTAACTCTAGTTAACTAACACTAGTTATGTTCTTTAGGTGACCACTAGTTGTTCTTTAACCTAGGTTGAGTTAATTAATTAAAGGTTTATTGATTAAATGCCTAAAGTTAGTCTCATACTAATTACTTATGTTTAAGTTAATTAATCAAAGTAAGTCAATCAGTTTGACTCCTTAGCTGAAGTTAACTGATTTAGTCTAGTCGTTTACTAAAATCAGAAACATAACTAATTATTAGGCCCTGGTTAACTTAATTTGTTTTAGTTAGCTAATCCTAAACTAATTATTTTAGATAGATTGTAAGATTTAACTAATTACTTAAGAGGTTACTAATTTAGGTTAAGCGACTAATGCAAGATGTCTTATGAATACAACCTTGAATGTAGGACTAAACTAAAATGGTTGACGACTCTACACTTGTTCAAAGATTAACTAGTCCTCAATTAATCGAGCTACTAAGTCAATCATGGAATTACTAACCAGTGAGGCAGCCATGCATTAGTAAGGCTATAGAATCCTAATTTTAACACTGATAACTGAATAAAAACAGGTATTATATACTGGAAACATGAGTCAATAGAGGAAATTATTAATTCTGACATGTAAGGCCACTAATAAATCAACAATGATTATGATGAAATCCTAAGTGACTAAATGCGGTTGCAAAACAGTCATGAGTTGGCATAACATGTTAATGCTGAATTAAACCAAATCGAATATCAATACGCATTAATAGTAATACGTACAGGAGCAAGCAATAATAGCGTAGCGGTGATTTTAGTTAAAATATTTGGAAGAGAGGGGACTAGGTGATAGTAAGTAACAAACATGTTGTGTTAATTAAACTAAATTACGATACCCACGTGATTCAAAACTAAAGATTAATTCTCAGAAACTAAACTAATTAACGAAGAACATAGAAAGAAAAAGAAAGCGACATATATAGAGGGGACAGTTGGTATGAGAACAAAATTAAACAACGAAAATACTTCATGTTCTTACTAAGAAAACGTAAGAAACAGGCTAAAGAGGGAAATGAGATACCAACCAGTGTTCTTGAACGAATTCCGGCGACTTGCCGGACTTGGCCGGGTTCCGGTGAGGTTTGAAAATGGCTCAAACCCACAAACATCAATAGTCCTCGTTGAGAACTATCGATCCGTGTAGGTTGGAGCTATTAGAAGTCTTCGAGGCGGCCGGACATTGATTTTTGAATTTTCAGATTCTTAGATCTGAAATAGGGTGATTTTTGTTGGGTTTTTGGTGAAACTAACAACGGGAACAGGTTGAGGAGAAGAAGGGGATTGTCTCGTGAAAAAATGGGGGTGATTGGAGAAACTCCGCCGCCGGAGGTGATTTCCGGCCGGCGCTCGACGGCGGAGCTAAGGCGGGGCAGCGGTGGTCCGGTGGAGAGGCAGCAGGTCTTTTAGAGAGGGTGAGAGAGACGAGAGAAGGGGGGAAGGGGGGGTGTTAGACTTTGAATTAGGGGTAGGGGTGCTTTAGGACAGTTTTATATTTAAGTGATGTGGGGTTGTGAATCATTGGATCAAGATGAATCCAATGGCTGGGGGACGAGGGGTGTGAAACGGGGTCGTTTTTTGGGTATTGGGGCTGGGGCAGGCCGGGTGGGTTTGTGGGGTTTGGTCTGGTGAGTGTGGGTTGGTGTAGAGACATGTTTGGGCCTGTGTGATTTCATGCCCAGGTCTGAATTTAGTCTCTTTAATTAACTAAAACAATTAATTTAATTAAGTTCAAATCTAATTAAATCTAAAGAAATGTAATAATTCATTTTAAACCTCATTTTTATCTAATTATAGGTTGATTAGGAATAGGGAACAATTAATTTTATACTCCTAAAAATAAACAATTGATTTCAGCAATTAGTTGTTTAAAACTTATACTACACCAAATAACCAACGTCCGTCTATTATTAAAATTAATTATAAATAATGAGTTCATAATTCTTAGATAATGGTGACACAATCTTAATAATAATTTTAAAATATGAATCATGAATATGCAAATGCAGACAGTTCACAATTAATCACTAAAATTCACCAAGAATTCATAAAACCAATTAATTTATTGAGATTTTTATAGGATGATATGGCGAGCAAAAATCACGCGCTCACAATCAGCATCAGAAAGGAAGGAATACTCCTCGCGGTCATCAGCATCTGCAACAGGCAGTTTTTTGCTCAGTTGTCCCCACTTGAAGATTGCTTTGACTCCTCGCCAAATCTTGATTAGGAGATTCCCTTTCTTCTTGCTTTTTGTCTTCTCCTTCTGAAATTCCCCCTCCAAATCAACATGAGCCTTTGCAAGGATGGTGTAGGAGGTCTCCATCTGCTTCAGAGAAGCAACCATCTTACCATGAGAAGTGGCCATCTCCGCCTGGGCTGCAAAATATCTTTGTATCTCCTCTCTGGTACAATAATCAGGATGTGGCTGAGAAGTGGGTGGTCCTGTGGGGAGCTTGGACACAATATGAGTTTATGTGATTACCTTGCTTTGAAAATCCTAATTCTTCTAGACTTCTATATGTGGTTCTATGTATCATCATGACTGCTCGTCTCTCTTTGCTTGAGTTTCTGTGATTACCTTGCTTTGAATGTGTTCTACTGAGTTTTCTTAGCCTAAATTATGCTTATGACTATCTCGATTGATCAGAATTGCCTCTTTCTTCTAGCACTTGGTTAACCTGCCTGTTTACTATGTCTGAGCATTCCTGTCTATTTATATGATTGTGACTCTTGTCTGATTGATTCTGGATTCCATACTTTGGGTGGTTTGATTGACAAACTTTCCTTTAAACCCTCAATTTCTATTCAAATTGATTGATTCGCCTGTGGTACTTTATTCTTATTGCATATTTCCTTAATTAGAATATTTTTTGAACCTGGCCTTAATTGTTTACCCTATTACTTAATGAACTAAGATTCTTTCCTTAGATGGTCGTGTACTGATTTTACTTTACCTTTTATGTTATACATTTTACCGTTTGAGTTTTTGAAATCCCTTGACTTAAGGGAACCGTGTCTTAATTTTCACACTGATTGATTCCGACTTCTTTTATTACTATGCTATTGTGATTCTTACCATATTTTGCTACTCGTTTTTCAACTATAAAAGTCCTAGCTTTTCACAAATACAGACACACACAGAGACAGGTGGTTTTAAAAAAGTCTCTCTCCCAAGGCTAACCATCGTGCTCTTTCTCTTTCTCTTTCATTCTGCTTACTGGTATGTCCTATCTTATATTCAAAGTTTCATTAACAACATGATCCTCTACTTGTTTCAATTCTTACTATTCATAGTCTGCTTCTATTTGTGGTTCTTTTGTGAAGTCTGTAACTAGAATATATCATCAGCATGCTTTTATTTCCTTGTCATGTGTGTTTCTGAGCATAACCCATAAGTTGTCTCTTGGTTGTGTTATACCCCAATCCCCAATCCCTCTTCTATGTGAATCTTGTGTCTGGTTTGTGGCTATGTCAGTGCAAACAATCTCTAAACATGTCTCAACCATTCCTATACCCAACTGGGTTGTTTATAGTTATCTGTCCCCACTCCCACTGATCCCTGCTTGTAGTATTTGAACCTGTGTAATTCTGTGTGTACACTTTTAATGTTATTATGGACTGTTACTTATCACTCCCTTTTCCAAACTGTTTTTATCAAGCAAACTCTCTAGCTTATGAAAATGTTTCAAATAAACCCCTTTTAAAACTCTTCTATTTTTTTCAAACTCACTTATGTCACTTCACCCTACTCCTAGAAAACTTAGGGTCTACCCCCCTCAGTACAAGCATTGCTTAGGGAACCCATGAGCTCTCTCTGAACTTTGATGCACTGAGGCTGGTAATTCCACACTACACTTGTTCAACTTGGTAATTGTGTTTGGGTGCTTAGTATTAGCAAGGGACCCACGAGGGCCCTAGGGAGCTTTGCCGCACCCAGACCATGTAAGGCTGTGAAACTCGAAAGGATTGGGGTTGAAATAATGGGCCTGATTGAAGGCTCCCTATAGAAGTAACTTCTTATTTTCACCTTTCATTGTTGTAATTCATTATTTGGCCTGTAATAACTTGTAAACAAATATTGGGGTTGGATAGTAGATATGGGAGCAGATTATGCATGATTAGTATAATATGGATATAAAACATGCTTATAGGGCTTTACTCACTTATGTGTGCAATTGATAACTTGTCTAGGACATGCATTAGAAATCTTGTTTAGGTACTTTATTTGAGCATGCCTATTCATATTGTTTTATAAGCATTGCGCGCAGTTAATGATTACAACCAGTAATGAGGCTATCATGATACTCTAGTACTGCATTCTCATAAACATAGCATTTAGAAACTATGTTTTAGGTGTTTATGTGTGCATTAGATATCATGTTATTTAGGAATTCGTCTCTAACATGTTTGTTTCAAGTCACAATTGTTCGAACACCTAATCAACATGCTAATTTAATCCCGCTAAAATATGGTTAATTGTTTGAAACGTTTCTGTAAATGTATCCCTCTTAAAATTAGAATCAAAATATGCATGTTCACCCTTTAAAATAATTAGGCAATGTATAGCAAACTTTAAGACTAATACGTATTACAATCAAACAAATTGTGTTCCACTTGATTAGTCTTAGAACCAATCAGTCCCTTTTGAAGTTCTTAAACTTTGCTGCTTTTCACTCTTGTTCTTATCTCTTTTGAAGTTCACTCTACTTGCAAAATCACAAAATCTTGAAGTCATGCATTTACTTCCTCTTTACTGAAGTTTTATCTGATTCCTATTCTATTTTGTTTTCAAAATTACTGGGTTTCAGATTTAACTCATTGTGCTCAAAATCGTCCTACTTCTTTGAATCCCTGCTCTATATATTTTAAAACTACTATTCTTCCTGAAATAATTCACTCACTCTCCTTTTACTAAACTCATGTAAGCTACTGGTTCTTACCCCCATTTTTGATTATTGGATTTCAAAGTAAATCGTTCCAGTTCGAAATTACTATGTCTTATTTAAATCTTGTTTCACGCCTGATTACAGATTTTCAAAAAGCTATCTGTCTCTTTTTACTGGAAACTTTAAAACTGCTATGCACTTTTAATTCTTGTTGCTCTCTCTAAATTACTGCACTCTTAAAATCAATCACCCTCTTAAACTACTCAGTCTTAACTGAATCTCCTGCTTCACCACTAAGTTTTTTTTCAAAACATATCCTTTACCAAAACTATCAAAACTTACTATTTTCCAGCTCAAGAACCTCTGTTTTAAACCCTGTCTTTAAGACTTTAGCTGTGTTTGAGACGTGCTACTTACATGTATGCTTGTGGAGGGATATGTGAGCCCTTTATTTTCCTTACGTGTCCCCTTACATGAAGTCCTACTTGTTATGTATGTCGCTTAGCATTTTGTCCTTTAAATCTATGGGCTCAGCCTAGTACTCACCTTGTAGGAGTAGTAGTCCTAACTACCCTCCAGGATTGATAGGATGGGACGGGTAATAGCACGCGATAAGCATTCGTGACCAACACACGCACTTTAAATAACCTTTACGGGGTGGAAAGGGTAGAATACGGATATGATGGCTGGTGCGGTAATACCACGTGTAGCCCCTCTTCGAGGCGTGACATACCGGGTATTGCATTGATGTGATCCGTATTACTTTAAACCTAGGAAAATCTCTATTCAAATGTTTATTGTAATGTTTTCCCGAAACCTTTAAAGATTTTCACACCTGTTTGAAATCCCCCCTTATATGAACCTTGCTTGCTACTTGTTCATCGTCCAAATTCACAAAATTTCTTGGCTGGGACCCACAATTGTGGATCTTGAGGGGTGCCTAACACTTTCCCTTTGAGATAATTTCAAGCCCTTACCCAATCTCTGGTGATGCAAACTAGTTTATGAGTTATCAACTCTAGGTGCCCTAACGCACCATAAAAATCGTTAGGTGGCGACTCTTCCTTAAACCCTCTTCCTTTAAGGAGTTGTCCAGAATGTCATAAACCTGATCTCTCCGTACCTAACCCGTGCGATAGAATAAGGGGGCGCTACAACTTGGCTCCCTAGGCTTATACCATTACAAGTTGCTTTGTTAATTTGGACCTTTAATTTTCATTTAAATGCTTACGCCTTTTCCCATTCCCCTTTATATGATGTTAACNTGACGCTTACAATGAGTGGTTGCGCTATTCCAATACTACTACCCCCTAAATTCGGAAAGGCGTATTTGTGGTAAAACTAGTCGATCAGCGGTGCAGTCGACAGTTCCGTGCCTTCCCCCTTGAGTTGTCCGCTCAAGGGTACCATTCTAAAACCCCAATAGAAACCTTACTCTATTGTATGTTGCATGCATCATGGTCAAACCTATCCAGGCTAACGTGTTGTCCGCACAATAGCCTTTAAGATAGCCTTGTCCAAAGTCCATTGGGTTTCCCTAGAACCCAAAAGGACGCCTTCACATTCTGTGCATTTATTTGGAGAACTTAAATGCTCATGCTAATTATTGATGTTAAATAGTCGAGTCTGGTGGGGGTAAGGGCCTAACCTGTTTACTTTGCAGAAATGAGGCACGGGGTCCCCAGATTCGGCATGGTCACCAACATCTACCCATAACTTCTGAATTGGTGGGAAGACTTGCACTCAAGTGACAAAACAATAGTTAGAAAACACCTGGGCAACATGCCCTCTCTCTTGGACATTCAGCCTAATAACATGGTGATAGAGGCTGCCACTTTATTCCGGGACTGTGATCGGTGGATTTTTCGATTTGGGAACAATGAGATGACACCGCTGCTAGAGGAGATAGGGGGTTTAATTGGTTTTCCTTGGGAGTCTCAAGGGTTATTGATTCCTTAAAACCGAACAGGCCGGGGTTTCCTCAAGATGATGGGACTCAAGAAGAATCCGGACTTAGTCTGCTTGGAAGACTCGTACATCCCCTTTGACTACTTGTACGAGAGGTATGGCCGTAGTCAATATTACCGAACATATCAGGAAGAGTTCTCCCTTACCTCTCTGGGGCACATTCACCGTCGGGTATTCGTCTTCATATTCTGCTTTTTGGGACCGATGGTCTTCCCGACAAAGAAGGGGAGAATCCACACCAGATTGGCTATGGTTACCAAGACTTTGATGGAATGGATCGACGGGCAAGATTTCAACATCGTACCTATGATCATTGCCGACATATACCGAGCCTTGGAAAACTGTCAACGAGGAGCGAAACATTTTGAGGGTTGCTACCTGCTACTCCAGCTTTGGCTCACTGAGCATCTGCAAAGGGGTGACTACCGTCAAGACATACATAGGAGTGTTTGGGATGATCATATTGCTTTCTATCATCCAAAGCGCATGAACTACATCCCCGACATGTTTGCACGGCCAGAGAATGCCAATGGATTGGTCGAGTTATTGGAAAATCTGACCGAGGATCAGATCCAATGGATGTTCGAGTGGTTCCCGACCGACGAATTCATCATCCGGACTAGAGACACTCCATTCCTAATGTTGATTGGTCTTAGAGGGACATACCCTTACATCCCGATTCGAGTCATGAGGCAGGCAGGGAGGAGGTAAGTAATCCCAAGGGTCGAGAAAATGAGTCATCTAAGGGCGGACTTCCAAAATGATGACAACCCTCACAAGTGTCAAGCTCAGCAATTGTGGCACTGCAGGATTCGGTTGGAGAAGGATACTATCAAGCCCGACAGGTATCACGCTGGTTGCTCTCCTTATTATCTAGGATGGTTGGAAGATAACTGGGAGGAAGTATTGAGTCAGGGTTCGCTCGAGGACATAGGGTCATATATGAGAAAGCCAAGGCAAAAACTAGACTCAACCAGCTGCGCAAGAGGCTCCGTGATTGTGAGGAAGATCATCACAAAATCCACATAGCCAACAAAAAGCTAATTGAGGAATGGAAGGACATGGTCATCACTTCCACCCAGAGGCTAGCACACTTGGAGCGAGGCATAGTTTACCTGGAGGAGAAGTTTTTTAGAAGGATCGAGACTTGTCAGAAGACCGAGGGAGCTGAAGCGGGAATTCTAGCCAGGACCTACTTGCTGCTGGTACTCCGCGAGATGGGAATGTTGATCAAGGCAAGCAGAGATGCCGAGTCTGGGGAATGTCCTTCTGGGACCAAATAGATAGGATTTGTCTTTACTTTTCTTTTGATGTAATAAGGCCACTAGCCATTAGTAACATTTTATATTTTCGCATTCTTAGAGTCAAGTTGGATTTGTCTATTTTATTATCAATAAAATGAGGCAATTAGTATTTTAAGTTCTCCAAATTAATTTGTCGCTAGGCCTACCTCGGGCTCAAGAGGTTCCCCAACTTAGGACGCGCTTTACATTTCCGCACTACGTATTTAAATATCGTAATATTTTATGATTCCACACTAACTTCACTACCTTTTTTGCTTTTCTTTAGCTATCCCCCTTTCCCCAAAGGTTAGTTCGTGCACTCTGGCATTAACATCTTATTGCACATCATCAAAGGGCCCTCCTCCTACTCCTCCTCCAAGTCCTCCCAAAAGAAAAGTCAAGGATAAAACTAAGATGGCAGATGCAGGCGGCACCGGAAAAGACAACAGGGATGAACATGTTGAGATCACTGATGGTCGAGGTATTCAGGTTCTGCACGAGGGTATGTCTCCACTAGAGAAGAAGCTGCTAAAGTTCCTTGGAACTTGATCAAGTCAAGAACTTCGCCCACTTATCATTCTCCCTCAACGTCCCAGACGTTCCCTTACCAAATGCTCTGAACCCCACTTTACCACAAAACATCCCTAAACAACCCATTGCCCCAAGGACCCAGTCCCGCCTGCACAATGCAATACATGTCACCACAACACTCCGCCTCTCCAGGATCAGACAAGAGACCACTTCCAGGCTTACGATAATCCCATTTATGTGGAAACCGTAGCTCATTTAACACCGCATACCCATGAGTCCGACGAGAAGGATAGGCTCATCAGGAATCTGGCCAAGGAACTCAAGAAATTGACCAACCGAGTTCAGGGCATCGAAGGAGTTAAAGAGATTGAGGGGATGAACTATATGGATCTTTGCATACATCCCGATGTCGAACTGCCCGAGGGGTACAAACCTCCTAAGTCCGAGATGTTTGATGGCACCGGTGATCCAAGATTACACTTAAGAACTTACTGCGACAAGCTGGTCGGCGTCGGAAAAGATGAGAGGATCCGCATGAAACTCTTCATGAGGAGTTTGAAAGGAGATGGACTATCCTGGTACATCAGCCAGGATCCAAAGAAATGGACAAATTGGGTGAGCATGGCTACGCACTTCATGGATAGATTCAGATTCAACACGGAGAATGCACCGGATGTGTTCTACATCCAGAACTTTAAGAAGAAACCAACAGAGACCTTTTGCGAGTATGCTACTCATTGGAGGTCAGAAGCTGCCAAGGTTAGACTGGCCTTGGAAGAAGAACAAATGAAGAAATTCTTTGTACGAGCTCAGGATCCTCAGTACTATGAGCGACTCATGATGGTCGAGGGGCACAAGTTTTCTGATATCATCAAACTGGGAGAGCGAATCGAGGAAGGTATCAAAAACGGTATGGTTACTAATTTTGAAGCTTTACAGGCTACCAATAAAGCTCTGCAATCCGGTGGTGTGTCCAAGAAAAGGGATGTAGGAGCCGTGATGGTGGCACAGCAAGCCAAGTCCCCTCCCAAATACCAAGTATACCCCGCACCTTCCTTCATGTACCAACCTGCTCCAAGCTACCAAGCACCCTCACTTCAATACCGAACACCCTCACCCACCTACCAAGCTCCACCACCCACATATCAGCCTACCTCACCTAGATACTCCCAACTAGCTCCCATTTATAATGCCTACAATTCCCAACCTTCTCACTACCAATCACAACCTGCTCGCCAAAACTTCCCAAGACCTCGCCCAAACTTCGACTGTCGTCCACCAAAACAATATACCGCCATAGCTGAACCCATCGACAAATTATACAAAAATCTCAATGCCGCCAGTTATGTCACACCCATTCCCATTTCAACTGTCACGACCCGAAATCCCACATTCGGGCCATGACTGCGTCTAACGTTGAACCCGCTAGACAAGCCAATGTTTGAAGTAAATAAAACTCATTAACACAAAATACGAAAAAGATAACTAAGGCTTCGATGGCCCCCATATGAAACTTAACAAAATAACCAAAATATAACATAGCACTTTTCGAAATAAAAGACATAAACAAATCCCAGAACTGGCATCACATAGTCACGGACTATCTAAGTGATTACTACAAACAAAAGGTTTGAAATAAGTACATAAGACTATCTTTGAAATACAAAGTAAGA
>ML288299.1:0-10005 GCA_005239495.1 Nicotiana undulata
GTAGCTATATTAGATAGGCAGGTCCGCCGGTTGAGGTCGAAGGGTTATCCTTCGGTCCGTATTCAGTGGAGAGGTCATCCTGCTGAGGCAGCTACCTGGGAGTCCGAGTCCGATATGAGAAGTCGGTACCCCCATCATTTCTCAGACTCAGGTACTTTTCTATGTCCGTTCGAGGATGAACGTTTGTTTCAGAGGTGGAGATTGTGATGACCCAAAAGGTCATCCTAAGTAATTCTAGCTAAATCTGTGTTCCGAGAGCCTGAAAGCCTCTGTTAATCTCACCTCGATATGCGTGCGCAGCCCGGACATGTAGCCGGGAAGCTTCTATGTGAAAATTTGATTAAAAAATGGAACTTTGATTGAAT
Organism: Nicotiana undulata; assembly: GCA_005239495.1. Taxonomy (NCBI): domain Eukaryota; kingdom Viridiplantae; phylum Streptophyta; class Magnoliopsida; order Solanales; family Solanaceae; genus Nicotiana; species Nicotiana undulata. The sequence goes on from ML288299.1 coordinate 366, forward strand.
AATTGAATAAAGTTGACTTTGGTCAACATTTTTGGTAAACTGACCCGGACCCGTGATGTGATGGTCCCGAAGGGTCCGTAGGAAAATATGGGACTTGGGCGTGTGCCCGGAAGCGAATTCTGAGGTCCCAAGCCCGAGAAATGAATTTTTAAAGAAAATTGTTTTCTGAAAATAATAAAGGATTTTGAAAATGAACTATTATGTGAAAACCATGTTATCGGGCCCGTATTATGGTTTCGAAGGCCGGAACAGGTTTATTATATGTTACGTGACTTATATGGGAAATTTGATGTAAAACGGACTTGAAATGACGTGATTCGGATTAAAATCAGATAAGTTAAGCTTTATAAAGTTTCGAGAAATTTCTATGAGTTTTGAGGTTTAATTTGTTGATTTTGATGATGTTTTGATGATTTAAAAGCTTGAATAAGTCCGTAGGATGTATTGGGAGACGTGTGTGTCTTTTGTTTTGAGACCCGAGGGCTTGGGTGAGTTTCGGGTAGCTAACGGGATGTGAAATGCATGAAAAATCTGGTGTTTTGATAATTTGCTGGTGTTTGGTTTAATACCCTTCGCGAACGCAGCCAAGGGCTCGCGAACGCGAAGGGTAATTATTGTGGCCTGGGATTTTAATCTACGCGAACGCGTAGAGGGAGACGCGAACGCGGAGCACTGAATAGGGCTTCTACGCAAACGCGTCCCCAGGGGTGCGAACACGTAGGTTTAGGGTGAGGCCGGGGAGCAAGGTAGGTTTATTCTTCGCGAACGCGGGCGTAGGCTCGCAAATGCGGAAGCCTAGGAAGTTAGACCTTCGCGAACGCGGCCCTGGCTCCGCGATCGCGTAGGTCCCAGCTGCCAACCCTTCGCGAACGCGGCTAGTGGCCCGCGAACGCGAAGGGCAATTTTTCCCAGTGATTTTAATAACCCAAAAACAGAAACATTACGGGATTTAACCCACTTCTTCTCAAACCTCTTCTTCCCCACTTCCCCTTAGGCGATTTTGAAGATTTCCATCACCATAACTCCATAGGTAAGTGATTCCAACTCTATTTTCTTCCATTTATCTTCAACAACCACTAGAATCTAGGCCTAAGAACATGGAAATTAAGTAGAAATTAGGGATTTTGGGTAGAGTTAGGTTTTTGGGAAATTTGGGTGATTCAACCTCAATTTGGGGTCGGATCTTAAAACAAATCATATATTTTAACTCGTGGGGTAATGGGTGAACGGGTTTTGGTCCGAACCTCGAGTTTAGACCACGTGGGCCCGGGGTCGAATTTTGGAAATTTTGAAAGAATGGTAGGAATTGTGTATTTAGGCTATGGGATGGTGTTATTGAGTTTATTGATATACTTAAGTTAATTATGCCTAGATATTGTTGTTCCGGAGTTGAATTCAAAGGAAAGGCGGTCTTAGAGGGTTGATTGATATACTTTGGACCGAGGTAAGTGTCTTGCCTAACTTTGGTGAAGGAATAGGTATTAATTTCTATGTGCTAAGTGATTATCATGTTCATTGCATAGGTGAGGTGACGAGTACCTATGCAATGTGTGTCAAGCATGCCCGTGAGTCTATTTTGATATAAATTGCAGTATTTCTTCCATGTTTAGCATATTATGAGATTGTCTTTACTTGGTAATTTATTCTTGATTGAAAGTATTGGCTGTTGAGCTTGAGAAGTGTTGATACGAATGATAATCCAAGTGTAGAGTATGCGATTGAGGTGATTGGTTATAGCTGAGACCCTTGTCTTGCATTTCTTGAGCTACTAATTGATGTTTCCCCCTTGTCGGGTGTTTTGAACTGCTTATTTCCACTATGTTGTACTCCTTGCCATTTATCTGTTATTGTTTGGTGAGGAAGAGTGTAAAGCATGAAGGGTGATGCCGTGCCATAATATGTGATTACATTGCATAGTGAGGAAGAGCGTAAAGCACGAAGGGTGATGCCGTGCCATGACTCATATAGATTATAAGCACAAAGGTAAATGTCGTGCCATGACTTTTATTGATTATAAGCACGAAGGTTAATGCCGTGCCATGATACATTGTACATTGCATTGTGAGGAAGAGAGTAAAAGCACGAAGGGTGATGCCGTGCCATGATATTTGATTACATTGCATTGTGAGGAAGAGAGTAAAAGCACGAAGGGTGATGCCGTGCCATTGTTTACTTTTTTGATATTTATACTTGCTTCGTAGGCTATTGTATTAGATGCCTCCCTTGTTTACTTCTATCTGTCAATTAGACTGCTTCACCTCACTTGTTTCCCCTTTACTGCTCCCGTATCCCTCACTTGTTGCTTATCTCTTGCCTGATATTACCCTTGTTACCTGCTGTAGAATAGGACAGCTTATCGTTATCGTCAAGTCTAGCCTCGTCACTAATTCGGCCGAGGTTAGGCTCGGCACTTACTTAGTACATGGGGTCGGTTGTACTGATGCTACACTGCACTTCTTAATGTTGTGCAGATCACGCATCCGGACCCAGTGGACCGCATTGAGGGAGTCACCTTCAGTCCACCCAGAGCTTCAAGGTATACCCGCTGGCGTTCGTGGGCCTTGGTGTCTCTCCTACATTCGGATTCCTCATTGTCTTATTTTTTTTCTCTTAGTTCCAAGATAATTGTATATTTCTTTTCAGACTCTGTATTTAGCACTCGGTTTAGATAGTCCGTGAGGTTGTGACACCCCGGTTTCGGGATTGTTCGTTGTTGTTGTCTTATCATGTCATTATGAGTTTTTGAGGTAATATTATTTTTCTGCTGTGAAACGTTTGATGTGATTTGGGATGTTCAGTAAAGATTTGAAAGTTAATGGTGTGGGATGTTTTCGGTAAAGGTTGAACATTAATGAATTTGAGTTATTTCAGTAAATGTTTGAAGGTTAATAGTATTAAATACTGTTACGTTGTTCTATCGAGGTCAAATGTTGTGTACGTTGGCTAGTCTAGTGGCTTCAACGTTAGACGCAGTCACAACCCTGAAAGGTGGGATTTCGGGTCGTGACAGTTGAGAATACCTATCCACATCGATTCCTTTGATATTAGGCGGAACACCAGGGATTCGCTCGATGCGATCGTTTTGTTCTTTCATCTGCTTCTACATGGTTAATAATAAATTTTGTAATTCTGAATTACTAGTTGTACCTGGTCGTGTTTCAGGAAGTGTATTGAGAGTTTCACCCCTGGTTGGATTTGTTAACCCCGCTTGCGAATCTTCCACTATAATTGTATTATTCAGAGGTAGTGTTGGTGGTACTGGAGGTATTTGTGGTAATCCTCTTGCAAATTCTCGCAAAGCCTGTCCCACGTATTCAGCAATCATTTGCCTTATTTTATCTGATTCCACCGGTTGTTCATTATTGTTACGATTGTCAGCTCTTTCAGGAGATGGTTCTCTCGAAGCTCGTGGGGTTCCTCGAGGAGGAGTTTAAACTGGGGTTTCACTTCTTTGCTGGTCGTTATCGTCATTATTGCTGACGTTGTTGTTGTTGAAATTCGACATGATTTTAAGGATATCGATTGGTAGCGAACGATGATTATCAGATTTTCGGTAACGGAACCAATTTGTTTAACCAAAAAATAAGATCTTTTGACTAAAGCTTAATTTAGGATAAACTCGGGTTACTGATAATCGAATTAATAAACTAAAGAATAAAATAGCAATAATTTCGAGATCAATATGCAAAAAATTAAAATAGCTTAGTATCCGAGAAATCAGATGCCCTTGTTTGTTACAGTTTTATCCCTTTTATAGGGGTATTCTCCTAGTACAACATTTGTATTTCTGCCATTATAGCCTATTTAATGATTAATTATTACATTAATAAGGAGTTACAATGGTGAATAGTAACTGTTATTTTAGGAGTTACATAACGTACAAGACATTGATTGCTGATCTTCGAATCGGCCCATTATTGCGTCCGGATTCGTTGTGACCGTGTCTCTTCCTCTTTGATGATCTTTTTACGGCTATTTCCTTGCATTGACCGTACCTTTTTATCCCGTGTCCACGTGTGATGTTTTATTTGGTCCATCTGGCTGGCTGAGTCATCCAAAATTTGTACACGTATGAGGCTATATTTTTTACCAATACATCTATTATAATACATGCACCTTTGGTGCATACATAATCCGGTGGGAGCTTCATACAGACTTCTCATGAGGCTGGTATTCTTCTAACTGGATTTATCGTAGAGTCGCTATAGAATATGGCTGTTGAACTATCTCTCTTGTACCTCTACTATTAAGAGTGATTCTGCAATGTTCTCAATCATTATTTCTATAATTTTCTAGGTCCAGTAATCAGACTCCTGATTTACTTAGTTGATGTAACTCTTTAGTTTCCTCTTCCTTCTAATCAGTCTTTATGTAGTTGTCTTCTAATTTGCGGATCATGGTATTACTTTAGCCTTTCATGGACGCTACGGAATATCTAGGATACAATATCCTAACAATTCAATCCTTTGTCTATGACCTGGACTCAATTCTTTCTTTTAACTTATACCGGAGTCTTCTACGGTTGTATGATTGTCAACATATATGCTGCATAGATAATACTCCGAAATCTTAAGTGCATTCATAACGTAACTAACTCTGGATCATTAATGGAATAATACCTTCTGTTCCTTCTCAACTTCCTTTAAACATAAGCTATTACTTTTCCCGGTCATTCTGTCTCCTTGTTGCGTGCCTACTTATCTTATCTTAGTTCCCACATATGCCAGAATTTTCGTGCAACTCATATGATCTCGAGTATTACTTTTGATTTTACTTCCCGTTCATTAGCCACGGTAGGTGCTACTTTCTTATGGAGTGCATACAATGTTGTTGTGAGACTATTGTTACAAGACCATTTCCTTTTTAGGTCATCGTGCTTAGGTTGCAACCTTCTTCCTTATTTCCTCAGCTAGTCTTTCATTGTAATACTTTGGGAGGACCCGATGACTCTTGTAAAGCTGTGAGCTTATTATGGACCTTTTGATGTCCTTACTTGCCTATAATTATCCCTAGTTACTTACCTCCATGCCCTTGTGCTTGTAGGGTTGCTTCTGAACTCCTATTTTGAGTGTCTTCCCAGTGGAACTATCTTTTATTCCCGTAACATTCATACAATGTCTTTAACTACCATGACTCCTATCTAAATATATCTCAAGTATTACAAAGACATTACTGCGAGGCTGAATTCACTATATTGGGTTTTACTATGTTTATCTTGCATGTTGTAACCTCCTGTCTAGCCATAACTAGGATCTTCCTGAATCAATTTCTAACTAGTCATTGGCCCATTCTCATATAAATATTCCGCGTAATCTTTCCTGGCTTATTTCCTTTGTCTAACTTACATCTTGCACTAACTCCTTATTTATCAATAACATTCTGGGCAGGAACCCTTACTTCCTTTCCTTGACGTTGTGCTTGCATAATATTCTAGAATCATAGCATATCTGTAGGATTTGGATAAGTGCAATCTCATTCCTTTTTCATTTTTATCGCATTCTTACTTTACCATTCTGTAGTTACAAGATACGCTTAATTCTGACTTAATGCCACATCACTCCATATTCCCCCCTTTAGGGGAGTACTAAGAGTTGGAGCCACGAGGATCTACCTATAGATGTTTTACCTTTTCATCTTTGGCGTCTTTTCACATCATCGATGACCCTTACTCGCTTTGCGACAATACTTCTGTACCAAGGATAACAAAATTCCTTACTCGCGAGGGTTACACTTAGTATAACTGGCACATACATCCTCTTATGCTTAAATTTGCTCATATTGCTTGCTTTAGGGAAGCTTCTTCCTAAATGACCATTCTCTGAATTTCTCATGAATCTTCTTCTATTGTCCATTCTATTATTACTGGAACAAAATATGAAATTCTCACGATACCGACTATTATCAAATCACTCAGTTCCTAATTCATGTCTAGTTTATCTTGTTCATCAGCCCATACTGATTTCTATTATTCTGGGTCTAAATTTTACTTTTGGTAATCACGTTAGAGTCATGAACTTATTTTTCAAAATGAGGATATGAATTTATGGCCTATATTCTTTTGTTGTCTCAAGTCCTGTCACCTCTCGTCTTTTCCTTCACTTGACTATAAACTCTGTAATATTGTCATCTTTTTTATCTACCGTTGTCATACATGTATCACATCTTACTCATAATGCTTCACTATCTCTCTTCTTATTTCCCTGCTAATATTTATGTCTATCACTTTATTCTGAAAACTCGAACAAGACATTCATTTGCTTTTAGCTCCCCTTGCTCCATCCATTGGCTCTTCGGGTTTCTAACATTCTCTCTCTACTAGGGACGGGAGCCATACTAAGGTAATATTTATCCCTTCAAGATTACAATGCCTATCTTTGTAGTACTCATATCTAGATGTACTATTTTAGAGTGCACCATCTGGGTGTCTCACAAGGAGATCTATTAGAACATTTGCAATATCTTTCGGAAATGTCAACTAACGCAAACAATCCATCCACCATTTTGGGTCACTCTAACCCAGCCGGATCCTGATATTCGTCCTTATCTTATACTACTTCTATTAGCCCCCATAGGGCATAAATAAGATGGGTGTGGCCAATTGTACATACCTTTGTTATTGTTGAAGGTAACTCAAAAGGCTTATATTCCTCTGCCTGAATTGTAAATACTGATAATCTTCATTACATGGGCGCCTCGTACCCTTCTTCATCTTGATTCTTTTACTTGTTCAAACGTGTATCTATCTTCTGAATCTCTCATTGCCTTTCACCATATGGGTGGATAGATATTCTTGCCTTAAGTCTCCTTATCAATAGGCTTACACGTCTTAGTACGCACATGATCTACTAAAGACCTTACATTTACTCATCATAAGCATGATGCAAAATCGAGCTCCTCTGACTTAACTCTTCTATAGCCACACTCAATCTCTTACCAACTGTCTTTCTGGATGTAGGTATCATCTTATTATGAATAGGTTAGGAGTTTGAATTCTTATAAGTGAGCTCTATCACACGATCTAGAGTAAGAAGAAAGAGTGGCAATCCTAAATGCCCTGTAGCCTCTTGCTTATAAGTGTGGTCCATAACAAACCCATAAACAAGACTTTACTTGACACGGCTTGTAGACTCCCTAGGACAGAACTGCTTTGATACCACTTTTGTCACGACCCAAATCGGAGGGCCGCAACGGGCACCCGGTGCCTTACTCAATCGAGTACCAACGTAATATATCTTTCTTATCGCACTATCATGGGTAACTGGGCCAACATGGTCACAACTCATAATGTATAACTATAAGTGGGAAAACATTGTATCAATGGACAATCTTTCTTAAAACATGAATACATATGGGCCGTCAAGGCCTCTAACATACTGTACAAAATGAACCTCTGTATACAAAGCCTCTAAGAGTATTTAACATCAAATGGGATAGGGTATCATCCTACCCATAAGTTTGTAGCAAGATTCTGACACAATGACTCATAGACTCGGCTGCACTCCAAATGAGGTGGAGTCTTACCGATCCTTCACTGAATGCTACCCTCGTCTACTATGAGGGCTCGTCAAACTAATTTTCTATACCTGTAGGCATGAATGCAGCGTCCCTAACAAAAGGACGTCAATACGAATAATGTACCGAGTATGTAAGGCACATAAATAAGTATATAAAATACATGGAAGAAATATGGAGTAAATGACTCAAACTGTAAGTCAGGATAACTTTGTAAATCATGAAATACTTATAGTGTCATGAATATGCGTACGAATGTCATGTCGTGCATATGGTACTTGTGTTCATCATTAAGCCTCTGAGGGAATCCCATCATATCATCTCTGCCACTGTGGCCAAAATCATCAACATATACTAGCTGATTAGGTGGCGGTGCGTATATAACACCGTAACCTTTTCCCATACCCCGTATATATATATATATATATATATATATATATATATGTGTGTGTGTGTGTGTGTGTGTGTGTGTGTGTGTGTATAACGCCATCTGATCATGGATCAATGTACATGTATAAATGAATACAATGCATGATAAGTACGTCAATAAAATCTTTCGGAGTGTCATAAGACCATTATGCGTTTCATTAAAATCATGAGATAAACTTTATCAACTTATGTATTTTCTGAGACCATGAACAGATGATAGAATAATAGGACACATGGGGAATCAAGAACATAAGCATCTCTAGCATTTTTATGAATAGAGTCATTTATGGAAGTTGTGTATTTTCTCGTTTCGTTCGTGTCGTATAGATCATGCCAAAAAGAAAGAATAGTCCTAACATACCTGAGTCTATTCTCTTGACAATCCCTCTAACACACATCAATTGTGACAAAACACGTAACGGTGGATCGAAGTAGGGGAAAATCCGTTTGATATTCTTGAGAAAGATTGAACTGTACTCCCTTAGAATCACAAATATCACGTTGTTGTAGAGTTATTAAATTTCATATGAATTCATGTTGAGAATCTGATTTTCGAGAGTCAAAGTGAATTCTATGTTGTGAATTAAAGTCCATTCCATTTTGTGAATTCCTCCGTTACTAGCACATAACCTGTCACGACCCAAAACCTATGGGTTGTGATGGCGCCGGACACCACTGTCAGGCAAGCCAACCCCTTGATAAGTTGAAATACCATCCTGTTTAACAATTTCGAAGTCGTTGCCTTTATTGCTTTTCATAATCAAATAAATAAGCTATTGTAAATTAAACACGATAGGAACTCCATTTAGTTCAATAAGACAAGACTCAACACATCCCCACAACCCGGCGACACAAGTACATGAGCAGTTTCTAAGAATTTATACAATTATACAACTCTTGTCCGAGAAATAAATGGGACAAAAGGAATAGAGATACAATGTAAAGATATAGAAAGAAGGAGACTCTGTCAACTGCGGAACGCCTCCGGACGAATGCAGCCCGAGCAAGTCTCCAAACCAATCGCTGAACTATGAAGGTACCTGTGCAACAAAATGCACAGAAAGTGTAGCATGAGTACATATACATATATGTACCCAGTGAGTATCCCGCCTAACCTCGAAGAAGTAGTGACGAGAGGTCGACTCGATACTCACTAGGGTCCAGCAGTAATAACATATGATAAAATATGATGAAATATGGTAGGCATTCAGGGAAATAAGAAACAAGTACACGTACTGAGAACCGAAAAATCCAAATAGTTACTGAACTTAAACAATAAAGCACTTTCAAAAGTAAGACCACCGAATGAAAACAATAATCACAAATTCTTAGATCCGCCGTGGCGTACGACCCGCTCCCATATATTTCACAATTTCTTTTCAATTCCACCGTGGCGTATGACCCGCTCCCATATATTTCATAATTTCATTTCAATTCCGCCGTGGCGTACGACCCGCTCCCATATATTTCATAATTTCATATTACTTTCTGTAAAACAATTCTTTTCATCTTATTTTCTGTAAAACAATTCCTTTAATGTTACTTTCCGTAAAACAATTCTCTTTATTTTATTTTCCGTAAAACAGTCCTTTTCATTTTATTTTCCGTAAGATAATTCTTTTCATTTTATTTTCCGTAAAACAATTCTTTTTATATTATTTTCCATAAAATAATTCTTTTCATGTTATTTTCCGTAAAA
>ML288299.1:10282-40808 GCA_005239495.1 Nicotiana undulata
CATCACCGGCCTCCAAGCCTCTACGACGACTAAAATGGATGCGCAATGCTTCCAAACTATTCAAATAACGATAATTCAATGAAAATATACTCAATAGGTCATAACCAATTCAAATCACAAAGTTCCTCAGCCCGGCTCAATGAAATGACCAAAATGCCCTCGGGCCCACGTGCCCGGACCTCGAAAATTCTTGAAGAAAATCTCTACCCGAAGCTTTACTAATTCAATTACACATTTTACTCAATTATTCATGCTCAATTCGTGGCTAAAATCCAAATTTCCAAATTCTAGGTTTCTTCCAAATTTTCCTCAAATTTTCCCTAATTTCCATGTTCTAATCCATGCAATAATCTTGTATCTAACTTGAAATGAGTAGGAGTAACTTACCTTAACATAGATGACGAAATTCCTCTCTTGAAGCTCTCCAAAAATCTCCCATGGCTTTGAAGAAATGAAGAAAATGACCAAAATCCTCGTTTAAAACAACACTGCCCAGGTATTTACTCATCGCGATCGCGGAAAATGCTTCGCGATCGCGGAGAACAATTTTCCAGCCCAAAATTTGCTCTTCGCGATCGCGGAGAACAATTGCCCAGCCTGCCCGGACAGCCTCCAGTAGAATAGACATAACGTTTTTCACACAACTCCAAATGACAAATGGTTAAATGTTCTGAAAACTAGACTCAAATATCTACAACTTTTATGTGTTGGTTGTCTTCCAATTCCTTATAGATTTGTAGATATAATTTGTCAAAGTCAGCCCATGTGCAACACAACCTTCTTCTTCAAACTTCCCGGACACCCTGTAGTGTAACAGCCATATCTCTTTGTACACAAATACAAATAATTAATGGTTTACTTTTCTAGAAACTAGACATAAAGGAATAAAACTTTTATTTTTATACCATATCAAAATTCCTTATAGATTGTGAGATATGAGCCTCCGAAGTCAAGTCATTGCAGCAGAAGAGTTACTCTACGCGATCGCGAAAGGCTTTCCGCGATCGCGATTCACTAGCCCGTTTCTCACATTTTACTCACCGCGGTCGCGACCAATTCCCCGCGATCACGTAGAACACTGCTGTAGCCAAAAACCAGCAGTTATAAATGGCCTAGAAATGGTCCGAAACCACCCCGAAACTCACCCGAGCCCCTCGGGACCTCGTCCGAATGTACCAACAAGTCTGGAAACATATCACAGACTTAGTCGAGGCCTCAAATCACATCAAACAACGCCGAAAACACGAATCGCGCAAGAAATCAACTTTATGAACTTTGAAATTTCTAACTTTCACATCCGACGCCGAAACCTATCAAACCACGTCCGATTGACCTCAAAATTTGCAGGCAAGTCATATTTGACATTACGGACCTGCTCCAACTTCCGGAATCGCATTCCGACCCCGTTATCAAAATTTCCATTTCCGGTTGAATTCTTCAAAAACCTTCAGTTTTCTATCTTTAGCCAAATGACCTTAAATTGACTTCCGGTTATCCGAATTCACTTCCGATCGCACCCCCAACTCCTGAATCACCATACGGAGCTATTCCCAGACTCGGAATCCCAAACGGATATCAATATAATTGAAATGTACTTCAAGTCAAACTTAGGAAATTTTCTTAAAATACTGACTTTCCACAATATGCGCTGAACTGCTCCCGGGTTATCCAAAACCTGTTCCGGACATGCGCCCAAGTACGAAATCATCATATGAACCTTCTGGAACCTTCATATCTTGATTACGAGGTCGTTTACTCAAGATTCTAGTCTTAATTTCTTCAACTTAAGGCTTATGAAATGAGAATTTTTTTTTAAATTTAACTCCAAACCTCCTGAATTTCAACTCTGACAATACACACAAGTCACAATACCTGAAATGAAGCTGTTCATGACTCCCAACTGCTGAACGACGCGCTGGATCTCAAAATGACCGGTCGGGTCGTTACATAACCTCCGTAATAATGATGTAGGAATATGAATTCATTTTGAGAATGCCTCTATTCTCCATAACTAGCACACCCATATCCATTCTCCATGATGATGATGTAGGAAATAATAATGTAGGAAGATTGTCTTAAGACTTTTGGTTGTGGGCCTCACTTTAGGGGATGACTAAGCCACAAATATTCTCTTAAAATGCCACATTGTAATGAGAGTTAAGAGTAATTATTAATGCCTCTTTGGGATGCCATGTTGGGGGGTGGGGGGGGGGGTGTTACACTTATCCAAAACTTCACCCCTTTTCCTAATCAAATTATTAATCTCCCATTAATTCAATAATTAACCAATTACCCACATAATTAAAGATTATCTCAAATTACTTAAAATACTACTCACTTTTAACACACTTTATACACCTCACTATCATGGTCATGTGGTACCTTGTATGGCATTAGTTTATAAATACCGGGTATTATAGCTCGGCCCGTATCTTATCCAAATTGACAAACTTCGACGAAACTCGCTTTCTTCGATTTGCTTACCCTATCACCTTCACAAATTTACTTATGACGTACTTTCACGTACGAAAACATTGGGTGTAACACATTGGTTCGAAAAGTAACCAGAGCCGGCTACTATTGGATCGATATGGAAAAAGACACTAATGAGTTTGTACGAAAATGTGATGAATGTCAAAGACATGCTCCGATGATTCATCAACCCGGAAGCTGCTGCACTTAGTTTTTTCACCATGGCCGTTCATGAAGTGGGGAATGTACATTGTTGGCCCCCTTCCATGGGCACTCGGTAAGGCTCAATTTATATTGTTGATGACTGACTATTTTTCTAAGTGGGTAGAAGACCATGAATACGAGAATATTAGGGAGAATGAGGTCATCTACTTCATTTGGGACCACATTATATGTCGGTTCGGGATGTTAGTCGAGATCGTGTGCGACAACGGAAACAATTCATCGGCATCAAAGTAATCAAGGTTCGCGAAGACCACAAGATCAAAAGATCCTATCAACGCCTTATCACCTTAGTGGGAACAGACAAGAAGAATCGACCAACAAAACCATACTCCAAAACCTCAAAAAGAGGTTAACTGATGGCAAAGTAAAATGGAAGGAAATCCTGCCCGAAGTCTTATGGGCATACCGCACGACCTCGAAGTCCAGTACCGGGGCCACCCAGTTCTCATTGGTTTATGGTGTCGAAGCTCTAATACCGGTCGAAGAACCAAGTCTCAGGTTATGATATGCAACCAAGAATCAAACGATGAGGCTATGAACATGAGCCTAGATCTATTAGATAAAAGGCGCGAAGCAGCCCTTGTCCGTATGGCCACCCAAAAGCAGCGGATCAAGAGATATTACAATAGAAGGAACAACCTTCGACACTTCAATGTCGGGGACTTGGTATTAAGGAAGGTTACACTAAACACCTGAAACCCAAACGAAGAAAAATTAGGGCTGAACTGGGAAGGTCCGTATCAAATTGTCAAGATCACCGGAAAGGGGTCCTACAAACTCGGAGCAATGAACGGTGAGCAATTACCAAAAAATTGGAATATATCTCTCTTGAAACGATATTACTGCTAAGGTACGACCCCATTCATTTCTTTTATTTTTTGAACTAACACTTGCAGGTAACAAACAAGGAACGATACAATTTTTAGGCCTGAAAGAATGCGTTACACTATTTTTCTCTTGAACTGGGTTTGCCCCAAATGGGTTTTCCGGCAAGGTTTTCAACGTGGCAATAGTAAATCGTGCTAACTTAGAATTGAAGGCCGGTTACGAACCGGTATCGAAGATCACGACAACACTATTCGAGGCCTCTCTATGATCAACCCCGGACACTAGGGGGAATCACCCTCGGAAAATGACTTTATCAAGGAAAACAACTTTATGTTAGAATGGTCTCGGCTCGATCGATAGGATTTATTGTAAGGTGCAAACGTTCAAATGAACCGTGCTCGCATAGACTGCTCGAGCCCTGGACCAAAACTTGTACACATGTGTAACTATTATGCACAAGAATAATAAGAAATTTCTATTTTGCGGATAAATATCTTGCCCCTTAAGAATTTCTTGTTTGTTTTTTAATTTCTTCTTAAGGAATTTCCTACATTTGATCCCTTAAAGGTACCGAGCCCAAGGGACGCCTTATCCGGGTTCAAACAATCACTCCAAAACGGGGACTACCGTCCAAAAACAAACTCGGCCCGCTCAGACTATCGGAGCCCGGGGGAACAAGACCTATTAGGTAGTGCCCGAACCTTAAAGGCTATGGCCATCCCCATTTGGGAACTGTTATCTTAGGCAACCCTGGATAACTCGAGGTGACAAGCCCATTGGGCAACACCTGAACTAAAAAAGCTATGGCCATATTGAAATGGCTCGGAAACGTTCGTGACCCGTAATAAAAAATAAGGCCTTGAAAAATTTCAAAACCGGTTCTAAAGGCTACCCTCGACAAACTATAATTTGAAAAATTATAAGTACTTTGGGGAAAAGTTCTGGTCATACCAAACCCCCAAGATGCCTTAGACAAAATAATGTCAAAGGTAAGGCCTGTTCTAACCTACGGACATGACCTAGCTATTTCATGCTAAGGCATTTCGATCTTTGCAAATATAACTAATAAAGAAAAGGAAAACATAAAAGGAAGCCTTGTATTATACACAAAAAATCTTTATAAAGGCCAAACTTGTATTATTTTTCTTCTTCTTCTTCTTCTTCTTCTTCTTCTTCTTCTTCTTCTTCTTCGAGGTAAGACAACTGTTTTGCCTCAGTCTCGAACCCCTTAGTGATTTCGATCTCGACCAATAGATCAAAACCCCGAGAATGAATCTCCTCGAGTGCCTCTCTTCGTGGCAGCTGCTTCTCATATTCAACAATGTCTTTTAAGCGGTCCTAGGCTGCCTCGGCATCAACCTTTTATTGGGCCACCATATTGTCGACATCATCTTTAACCACCACGACCGCTGACTTGGCCATTTCAAGCTTCTTGGCCATAATTTCTTGATTAGAGGCGGTCGAACTTAGCTGGGACTGGAGACCTTCAACCTTTTTGTCTTGCACCTCGTCCTTTTTCCTTTGCCGCTCGAAGCCGGACCTCAACCGAAGTTAGTTGCGCCCGAGCAACCTCTTATTTTGAGGCCAGATGGTCCATCCTGCCCTTCATTCATCGGTATCGGCCTTGAGAACATTCATCTCAGCTCGCGTTGATCAATCCGTTCGATTTTTTGTTGGACCTGCGAATTTCGACCATTAGTCACCGAGCCTAGCTCATCGTCACTAATCTCAAATATTTTTACTAGCACGACAAAGTCGGCATGCTCCCTTCCGATCCACCTCCAGCTCAGCTCGAAGGCTCTTAGCCTCCCCCACACGCTACTCATTGAGAAATTTATAGGAATATCTCTTCTTAGTGATCCCTCAAATGTCGGTCTCAAGTTGTTTCAACTCATCCCGTTAATGGAGGATAGTCTCATGGTAAAGCACCGAAGCCTACAAGCACAAACAGAAAATGTTAGAGTTATCTATAAAATAGCCTAAGTACAAATTGAAAACCATCGAGGAATATCTGAAGCTACCCGATTTAATGCATGTTGTACTTCGTTGAACAGACAGGGTGCATCCACTATGCCTTATCATCCGCGGTCACCAGACACCGAAAATAACTGGGCACTCCCTACGAGAGCAGAAAGGATCTAGGCATCCTACGGAACGGAGATAACAATCGCCCGCTTCCGATCGGGATCCACACTCAGAGCTAGGAACCGGTTAACCAGTTTCGGGCTTGAAGAAATCCGGCTTGTTCCCTAAGATGGACTCTTCTTCGGCACTTCCAAGTCACCTGACCTGGTGACGTCCTCCATAGTGTTAGAATCCACGCCATCAAAAAAGTCGTGGAAGGAACCGTCCGCTTCGTGGGCCCCCTTGTTGGGACACTCCTTCATGAGCTTCGTTGTACATGGACTCAGTGAACGAAGGAGACTCGGGTGATGTCAATCACACCATGTGCTTCCATCGGGGCGTATCCCATGTCTTGAGAAGCTTCACCTATGGCCTCCTTGTAGGCCTCCCTAACTTGATGTAGATCAATCTCGTCTCTCTCTGATTTAGAGCCCCCTTGCCCTTCCAGTCGTGACGACACCCGGGCTACCAGCTTGAAGGCTTCTTATTCTTGTTCTTCTTCGGATACATCCCTTAACCGATGGAGTGAACCCAAAGACGGTGCTCGAGCGCTCGTGCTTTCTTTGGATTTACGCACCAACCTTCATCTTGGCTTCTTTTTCTCCGAGCTCGGAGAACTCGGGGCCCTTTTTCTTTTCTTCTCTTCACCCTGTCTCGGAGCAGGGGACTCGGTGGGGACATCATCGCTACCAGATGGGGGCCTCATTTGGACATCCTTGGATTAACCTGCAAAAAGAAACAAAATAAGTGAGGACTTAATGATACAAAAGGGAAACCAAATATTACTCATGAAAGAGATCTTATCGTGCGAACGGGCCTCCCATCGACCCTTTGAAAGATCGTGCCATGAACGCTCGGAATACGGATCTGTAGCACGATGCCCTCAACCCACCCCTTGAGTCGAGGACCTACATTTGTGACCGAGCGGCAGCTGCACCACCACAGAACACCAATAAGAAAAAAGAAAAAAGCGAAATTAAATCTTGAAAGCAATATTATACTCACGTGACATGTTCCACTTCTTAGGGAACAACATGTGCTCGACTGGGATCAAGTCTGAGGTATTCACTCGGACGAAACGGCCTAGCCAACCTCGATCCCGATCTTCATCGATATCGATATTCGAGAATGAGGCTTTACTGGCCCGTCGGGCAAGCTTGATCAGCCCCTCCCCCCCCCTCCCCCGGTAGAGTCGGGGACTGTATAAACGTATAAGGTGATTGATAGTGAAATGGCACCCTTCGATCTTGCTTATAAAGAAACAAAGGGGGATTAAGATCCTTCAAAAAGAAGGGTGAATTAGACAATGGGTTACCACGTATCTTTTGCAGAAGTTGATGATAACCAAGTCCAAGGGACTCAACATGAAAAGACAAGTGTAAACACTTAAAAAATACACTTGATGCTTGAGGTGAAGATGAATGGAAGTTCTTATAAAAGATCTAAAAGTAACCAGAATATAAGTTCTTGGAAGTATTGAAATTTCTTAGACACGAGGGAAGAAGGCTTGGATGTAAAGTTTGAATGAACAAAGGGAGGGGTATTTATAGTTTTTCAGCGATGGTTCATATCCAAGAGTGGGCGACCAACAATTGAGAAGCATTTAATGCCATTAAGACTTGACTGACGAGATGTTTCGTTTGTTTTATCATTTCTATCAAGAGGTATCGATGTCAGGATCGGAAGCTCATGTCGTTTCTCGTCGTCCACTCTCCAAAAAATGAGGGGACTATCTGTATACGCTCGAAATGGAGCTCGCCTACGACATGGTAGGTTAAGCTCGGAACATGACAATCAAGGACTAAAGATCGACCCCAAGTCCTACCGAGCTAGAACCCGGGGTCAGAATGCCTGTCATTAAGAATATTGAGTTCGTGATCCCCGAGTTGACCTTAGTCCCGATCAAGCTCGAAGAAACATTGTTAGAATAACTAACAAAAGACCAAAATATATGTGACCGGTCGGATATTATAGAGAGAATCTCCGTGCATATCAGTAAGGAACAAACAATTAATAAATCAAGAGATTTTTACCTTTTATAGAATTGGACCTAAAGTAAGACTCCTCTACTATATAAAGGGGGGTCTGATAATTCATTGTGGAAATTGTAACCCGCATTCCAAAGTAGTATATTATCATTCTTAAGTTCTTATTCTTCTGTCATGATATCGACCGAAGTACGTTCGGCTTGAGGGTGGCTAACCTTTCAAGGCTAAAACTATTCAATTCATGTGGTTTGCATTATTTATTTCAATTGCGATATGATTTATCATTTTGTGTCAAGTTAATCCACGTATCCGTAAAACCACTTACAAATTCAATTGTTATCCGATTTTTAGGGTAAACAATTACTACAATTTCAAGGTCTTTTCTTACTCGTGTTTGTTGCATTAGATTCGTTCTTGTTGTATTCTTTAAGTTCATCACTAACTCTAAGCAAGTAATAAGATATTTTTAATAATACAATTTATTCCTTGAAGTACTTTTTCTCTCTATGATTTGATACTTGTTGGGTTTAGACAAAAAAATTATCAATAATGAAATATATAAAGCTATAATATTTTTATTTTTTATCTGTGGGTACCTTAATTAAGAATATTACAGTCTATGACTCTATGCACTAGTTAGTATTCGAGTTCGCCGAGCAAACCTAAGTTACAGAACTGAATAATCCAAAAGCAAAAAGAGAAAAATTGACCATGCCGAATTTAATTAGGTATATATTTGTAAAATATCTTAAGAAATTTATACATAAAATACCGAGCTAAAATGTCTAAATATCTTACCATACTGACCGACGAACACCCTTATTTATTACCTCGGACAAAATATAAAGTAATGGATGTTGTTATATTTCTAAGTCTACTGCTTATAGATTCTGAATTTGTATAAGCTAAAAACACATGAAAAATATTTTGACATAACATATTTACCTAGATATACATGATTTAAATTACAGTATAAAATAAAAATAAAAAAACTAAACCAAAATTTAAGACTCAAAATTTTCTATTATTGTCTTAGAGGGTGTTTGGATGGGCTTAAAAGCCGGTTAAATTAGCTTTTAAACACTTTTTCTTTTGGAGTGTTTGGCAAAAATAAAGCAGCTTAAAAAAGCCAAAAGCAATAAATTCGCTGACCCCAACTTCTCCGATTTTGGCTTAAAAACAATTTTAGTTTGATAAATAAAATTACTTTCTCGTCTATTATAAGTTTTCATAATATCAAAATTACGCTCAGTCAAAGAAACCCTAAAACATTGTACTTCTCCTATTTCCTATACTTCTGAAGATAGCCAGCCTTCTTCTTTTCTCTTCCTCTCTGCTTTATTTTCATTTTTCTGCACTTTTTCTCAAGCATTTCAGTAGAAATCAATCATCGTTGTAAATTCTTCTCGATCATTATTGTAATCGTGATAATTTATTGACAATAAAGATTTATCTGTTGTAATTTGCGTTGCTTGAGAATTTATTCCGTTCTACTTGCTTATATGCAGAGTTTATTATTCAATTGTTGTTGTGTTGATATTATTTGGACCATTTTAATTTATAAGTTAAAAGTATCTTTATTTTTACACTAAAAGATTGGTCCTTTTGATTAAATATCAGGATTTGGTGTGATATGTCGGTATTGTCATTTGCCAAGATGAATTAATTTCCACTACTAATTCATTTGCTGAAACTCAATCAAAATTATAGGGAAGCGAAGTTCATCACTCGTTTTCCGTTTTCTTAAGTATCAAATGACTTAACTAAAACGTTTGAGCTTAAACCCACACGTGGAATGTCTATGCGCCAGATGTAGGCATGGGTTTGATGACTTGTGCACATGGAGTTGGAAATCGGTTGTCTTTAAACATTCGGAAGAAACAATTCACATATACTTTCATACTATTTTAAAGGCCATTTGTGAGCTTGCGAGATATATTATAAGACCACATCTAAATTATAATGATGGTGCAGGAGCTCACTATCCATGTAACAGTCGATATCTCCCCTTCTTTAGAGTAAGTAATAATTTTACGTAATAATTTTATTATTAAAGTTATAACTTAACTTTTATAAGTATTACAAACTTAAGTTATATTTATGCTTGTATATGCATATAGGATTGTATTGGATCACTTGACGGCACACATGTTAAAACAAGATTATCGCAAGGTCAAGAGATATCATATAATGGACGTAAAGGTTATCCGACTGAAAATATTCTTACGTTGTAGATTTTAATATGTGTTTTACATTTGCATGCGCTGGGTGGGAAGTAGCGGCTCACGATAATCGTATATTTGGTGAGACCCTTCGTAGACCACAACTCAACTTTCCATGTCCAACTGAAAATAAGTATTATCTAGTCGATGCAGGATATCCACACGTGAAGGGATACATGGCTCCACACAAAGGAGATAATGTGAGATACTACCT
Source organism: Nicotiana undulata (assembly GCA_005239495.1). Classification (NCBI taxonomy): domain Eukaryota; kingdom Viridiplantae; phylum Streptophyta; class Magnoliopsida; order Solanales; family Solanaceae; genus Nicotiana; species Nicotiana undulata. The sequence continues at coordinate 20,356 of ML288299.1, forward strand.
AGCATAATTCCACCATGGTGCAACAGGAGAATTGCAAGAACCAAGAGGGCGAAATGAAATATTTAACTATTTGCATTCTTCTTGTAGAAATATTGTAGAGCGCACATTTTAGGTTTGGAAAGCAAGATGGTCTATCTTGCGAGACACACCTTTCTATCACATTGACACTCAAAGAGACATCGTACATGCTACTATGGCTGTTCATAACTATATTAGAAAGAAATACAATATGAATGATGCATTCCGAGCAGCTGAGAATGAGAGATATGTTCCATCTGTTGATCCAAATGTTGGTACATCTTCGAGAATTAATAAAAATATAAATGCGAAAAATGTGAAAGAGCAAAGTAAGCTCGTTTGGATAAGTCTTCGTGATTTGATTGCTAATGAAGTTTGTGAAGCTTGATAAGTTGTTCCTAAGATTGAGCTCTCAGAGAAATAACAAATTGGCCAACGATGGGGAAATTATGCCTTAGAAGTTTCAAATTAGGAAGAGTCAAGGCCACAACTCTTTGCCTTTTTGAACTGCAAGTGACACCAAACCAAGAGCAAAAAGAAGTATTCTTGGTCCAATTATTGGGCAGAAAATGTGTTTCTCCATGTAGTTACTATGCACTTGTAATGTGATGACCCAAGGAGTCATTTTATAAAATTAGACTCCGTTCCATGATTAATAGCCATAAAAAAAACTAAAATTAAATATTTCGTTTTGCGTGCGCAGTCCGGGCGTGAAACCGGAAAGCTTTTATGTGAAAATATGAGAAATAGTAATTTTTAGAATTTTAATTTGATAAAAGTTGACTTTAGTCAAGATTTTGAGTAAACGGATCCGGATTCGTGTTCCGATGATCCCGGGAGGTCCGCAGTAAAATATGGGACTCGGGCGTGTGCCCGAAAATGAATTTCGAGGTCCCAAGCCTTAGAAATCAATTTTTGAAAAAAATTATTTTGCTGAAATATTTATGAATTAAAGAAAAGAAATAACGTTTAAAATCATTGGTATCGGGCCCATATTTTGGTTCTGGAGCCCGTTACAACTTTGTTATGATATTTAAAGGTTAACTGTGAAATTTGGTAAAAAACGGAGTTCGTTTAACGTGATTCAAACATCCGGTTGAGAAATTATGAACTTTAAGAGTTCTTGTTGAAAACGATGAGTTTTGAGGTTTAATTCATAGATTTACATGTTATTTTCATGATTTTATCGCACGACCAAGTCTGTATGATGTCTTTAGACTTGCATGCATGATTTGTTTAGAGCCCCGAGGGCTCGGGTAAGTTTCGGATAGGTCACGGGGTGTTTTACACTTGAAAAGAACTGCTGGTTTATATTTTTCTGGTGTTCCGGTCTGTTGTTCTATGCGATCACATAGATAGGGATGCGATCGCATAGTGTAACCAAAGGCCCCAAATTTTTGTGCTGTGCGACCGCACAAGCAGGTATGCGATCGCATTTCCTCACCTTGGCAGTGCTATGCGATCGCATGGCCCCCTATGCGACTGCACTGTGTAAAAACCAGGCCTGGGGGAGGGGGAGATCGATACCCTGTGCGAACGCACACCCCGCCCCGCGATCGCACTGCCGTAGCCCCCACTTACCCTATGCGATCGCATATCATTACCCGCGATCGCATAGTTGCCGCAGCCCCCCCTTCCTATACTTGAATTGTTCCACCATGGTGATATTATGAGAAAAGAGGATAATATGATATAAAATCCTAACTTTGACTATCAAGAGAGATGCGAACATCCGATCCTGTTGAGCATTGATGAGTCGGTACCATGGTGTCTACATATACACATATATATATGCAATCATGCATTCATGGCCCCCTGACCTCACATCGCTATTATATTCCGCATTATATCTGTTATAAATTGTGAATAACTGGAATATCGAGTTCTGGGGTAGTATCTCCTAAGGATTCATATGTTGGCTTGCCTAACCTCGCCGTTAGGTGCCATCACGACATGAACCGGGTTTTGGGTCGTGACATACACAACCTTCACGCAACAATTACGGTTAATCATTGTAACGTTACATTAATGCCATTATTAGTCATTAATGCTCAATTACTGAAAAGGTCAGGCGTTATATTAAGAAATTCCCTATTTAAGGGAGTAAAATATAACTTGTACGGACACATTCGAACTACTATTACAATACACTTACTTTTTCGTGCATCTTACTGCTTTCCAATTACAAATTTCCTTGCAATTATTAGTTTATTATTTGGTTATCAGAAACCCGTGTGCTTCTTAAAATAGCTTTGGCAGAGAATCTAATTCTTTGGTTAAACAAATTGGTTCCGTTACCGGGAATCTGATAATCTTTGTCTACTTTCAAGCAAACATTCTCTGAATTATGTCGAATGCCAATGATAACAACCAACAGAGGATTGGAACTCCATTTCCATCACCTTCTGGAACCCCACGAGGTTCAAGGGAACCTTCCCCAGAAAGATCTACTACTCAAAATAACAATCATAACGGTAACGATCAAACATGAGAACAAGATCAGGTGAAACAAATGATTGCTGAATATGCAAACCAAGCCTTACAAGACTTTGTGAGGGGGTTACCGGCAGCATCACTTACACCGACTCCTAACAACACCATAACTGTAGAAAATCCTCAATCAGGATTAGCGGACTCAGGAAGTGGGGGTACACCTAACGAATCCCTCGAAGCAAGACCAGGTATGTCCAATAACCCAGAATTACAATCTTTATTACTAACCTTGAAGAAACAGGTGAAGGAACAAAATGATCGAATCGAACAAATTCCTGGAGTACCTCCTGTTATCAAAGGCATTGACATTGATAGATATTCTCAACAACCTTGGAAACCAAGTGCAGCACCCATGCCTATTCCTAAGAAATTCAAGATGCCTGACGTTCCCAAGTATGACGAGACAACTGACCTACGCGATCATGTAACTGCTTTTACCACTGGAGTAAAAGTCAACGACCTCACTAAACAAGAAATTGAGTCAGTACTAGTCAAGAAGTTCGGAGAAACACTCACTAAAGGAGCATTAACCTGGTATTCTCTTTTACCTGAAAACTCTATTGATTCTTTTGATCAGCTTGCAAATTCTTTTATAAAAGCGCATTCCGGTGAGCAAAAAGTCAAAAAACGAATGGAGGATATATTCAAAATAAAACAGGGAGACACAGAGTTGCTTCGTGAATTTGTAGACAGGTTCCAACGTGAAAGAATGATGCTACCAAGGGTACCTAACAATTGGGCAGCCATGACATTTGCAAGCAATTTAAATGACAGAGGTTCAAAAGCCACGAGAAGGCTCAAAGAAAGCTTAAGAGACTTTCCCACCACAACATGGAACGATGTCTATAACAGGTATAGTACCAAGCTGCGAATAGAGGAGAATACCATTGCCCAATCAAAACTGAAGATCAAACCAGTTCTAGATGCTCCGAACCGGAAAGGAGAACATGTAAGAACATGTACGACCCTTATATGGGACCCTCGGGATGAGAAACTCGTTCCAGGTTTGAAAAATGTTCGGTCAGAATACAAACCATCAAATAGAGATACGGGCTCGTCCTCATCAAGATCCAGAAAGGATCGGGATGAACGAAGCAGAGGTAACACAAGAATTGGAAAGCACAACTTCAATGTAAGTACTTCTGAACTAATTGCAGTACTGAGAAATATGGGAGATAAGGTTCGATGGCCCAAAGAAATGAGGTCGAGCCCAAATAAGAGGAACCCAGACTTCTGGTGTGAGTTCCATAATGACCATGGACACAGAACGTCAGACTGTAGATTTTTGCAAGGTGAGGTAGAAAAATTATTAAAACAGGGCTACCTAACAGAATTATTTAGTGAAAAAGGTAAGCAGGCATATATGAAGAACATGCAGAAGCCACCAAAACCACCATCTCCAAAACGAACAGTCAACATAATACACGGAAGTGAGGAGGTAAACGGAGTGTCGCGCCTCTTTTTTTTCTCAACTCCTCCTTTCGGATTAGTCGGGGTCTTGACATTATTGGGACAACTCGTTTCCTTTTGGGAAAGGGGTATGCAAGGATTCGAAGAGTCGCCACCTAACGAATTAAGGTGCGTTAGGGCACCTATTTGGGGTCATTTACAAACAAGATTTAGTCAACTAGAGAAAGGGTAAGGGCTTGAAATTACTCCAATGGGAAGGTGTTAGGCACCCCTCAGAGTCCACAACTGTGGTTCCCGGCCAAACAACTTTGTGAATTTAAGCAAGTAGCAAATAGGCAATTAATGTTTAAACAAGTACAAATTTTTTGAAAGATTCGTAGTCTAAGCACACATGCGTTACGAACGTTTTGAAAATATTTAACATCTAAGGTTTTGAAAGAGTAATGATCTAAGCATGCATATAAAGGATAGCGGGGAGTCCTAGGTTATTTGTCATATGGATCAAATCAGTACAATACCCGGTAATCACTCCTCAAAGAGGGGCTACACGTGGTATTAGCGCACCTGTCATCATATCCATATCTACCCTTCCCACCCCTTAGCGGTTATTAAAGTGAGTGTTGGTCAGCGACCTCTATTGCGTGTTGTTACCCGTCCCTTCCTAATGGCCCTGGAGGAGTTTAGGACCTCTACCTATAAGGGTAGTTCTAAGCAGACTCTCAGGTTTAAAGGAAAAATACTAAGGCGACAAGCAAAAACACATAGGACTTTAGTAAATAGGAACAGAGAAGAGTAGATAAGAGGCTAAAATTTACCTCTACATGTAATGCAAATAGACAATATGTCTCAAAAATAATTAAGGGCAGTACTGTTAATTAAGATCCTAAGACATGGTGTCTAGGTGAATTCAGAACATAGGCAGATATGCAGAGTTGTTTTTATAACTTACAGATGAGTCCTAATCAATTTTCCTACTGATTTTAAAACCTGTTAAGCATTAGGAGACATACACAAAAGAGGCAGATTTCCAGTTTTAGCAATTTAATCACCTAAGTCTTGCCTAGGCGGGGGACAGTGTATACTAATTACTAGAATTGTTAGAGGGACTGTTGCAAGTTGTTACCTAAACATGCTATTCTAGGTTGTTCAGAACACAGAATTGTTGCCAGTTGTTTTAGAGAAACTGAGTGAAGTTGTTTTATACCTTTTCATGCATCAGTAGTTAAGCTAGGTGTTGTTGAGCGAATAAGATCCTATAACATGATATCTAATGCACAGGTATAGATGCAGAATGATACATATGCAGAATTCCTAAGCAGGATTTCTAAATGCACAATAATTATAACATTAGACATGGTTTTAGAAGATGTAAGGGTGACAGTTTATTAGTGTTATCCTAGGGACAAAATTTCTAAGTGTGCATAGCAGTATAAAACGTAATTATAGGAGATACCAATTATTAGCATTATTTACCTTAACACAGGATTTTCTAAGTGATATGACATTAATATCAAAATGGTATGCTGAAACAGTAGACATGAGACCTAGGAAGCATGATTTCTAATGCATGATTTGCACATGTTGGTCCTAAACGTGAATTCTATTGCACAAGTAGGAATGTAAACCTAATAGCATGGTTTCTACCCTTTAACACCTGTAACATGCATATCTACCCCTTTCCCTTTTCACTATCCACCCCCAATAGTTATTTACAAATAATTATTACAGGCCATTTGAATAAATTACATAAATGAGTAATAAAAAGAAGAAGTTATACTATAGGGAGCCTACCAATAGGCCCAAGATCTCCAGAATTCTCAATGCCAGTAGGTGTTTCACAGCCTTTCATATAATCCGAGTGTGTCAGAGTTCCCTAAGGACCTCAAGGGATCCCGGGCAGTGCTCACACCCAGATTTTCATGACCATAATGAGTAAGTGCAGTGTGGAAAGGCCAGCTCTAATGCATCAGAGTTCAGAAGGATCTCATAGGGATCCCAAAGCAGTCACACATTAGAGGGGCAGAACTTAGGTATCTAAGAGTAAAGTGAGAGTGCTTGACATAGTTTTGAAAGACTGAATTGGAAAACAACTTTAAAAAGAATAGACTGGTTTGAAATAAGCTTTGAAGAGCAACAAAAGAGTTTTACTTTAATGAAAAATGGCTTGAGAGGAAAAGGGGTAGGACAATCATAGTCTTAGAATCACAACAACACACATAGAATAAGAACCAGAACATGTTTAATAATCACAAGCAGGGGAATGAGGGGTTGGGGACAAGTATGAAGCATATAGGGGCAGGTACACAGTAAGCAAAGTGACACATAAGTTTAAAATCAAAGAAGTCCTGAAAGGGGTAAGGTACAACATGCATTACAGGGAAACTAAACATCATATAACACAAACTGTTATATGCCAGGAGTCTAAAGAAAGCATAAAGGAAGCAGAATCACACTGAAATATGCCAAAAGAGGGTAAACATGCTGAGGGGGATACATAACATGTAAGATGGAATTAGTACAGGAAAGTTAAATACAAAAATCACAGCAAACCCATAAGAAGAAGCACATCAAAAACATGATGAATTGAAGCACTAAGAGAAACATATTGTATTTGAAACTCGAATTGTAATTAGGACATACCAGATAGGGGATGTTAAACACAAGATGAAGAACTTAAAGAGTAGAATGATAAATCTTGGCTTGCAGCCGACTGATAGTAGCAGGTAATTAGAAGAAGAACAGAAGAGTGTGTGTGTTTGTGTGTAAGAGAGAGTTGAACAATGTATGTCCGTGTGTGTGCTAATGAGAGAATAGAGTATATATAGTTTTGAAAATAGGAAGAGAATAAGGTAACAAATAATAGTTCAACACAATTATAGAAGTAAACACCAATTAGGATCAAATTAATGTTAAGACTTCCTTTAATTAAGAAGTCATGGTTCAAACGGTAATAAACAGTAATAAACAAGGAAAGAAATCACTGAAAAGCTAATGTTAACATATAAGAAGTAGTAAAAGTATAGAGCATGTGATTGAGCCTAAATTCAGAATATTCCAATTAAGGAAAGTGTATAAGAATTAATTTGACAGCAGATTTATTCATAGAAATAAGGCAGGACATAGTTTAATTCTGGAAATCAGTAAGAGAACCCTCAAATGAGGTTCTAATCACAGCGAATCAGTATCAATCAAGGAGAATATCACACAGGTAAGGAAATACTCAAAAATCAGTAGAGAATATTGTGTAAAAATCAGTAAAGTACTAATCATAATTATTCAAGGATTCAAAATGTCAAAATAGTACTGATTTAAACGGCATAGACACACATTCGGAAAAATCAGAAACACAAATTAGGGATTCACATAGGGCATAGCAAGTAATTGAAAGACTTAGCAGGATAAGACATGGTATAATCGACAGGACAAGAGCAAAACCCTAATACTCACAGTTAGCAAGGAAAATAACAATTAGGGATATTAATAGGACAAGCACAACATAAGCGGAAGAAACAAAGAATCAACAGGCCTAATAAGCAAACAGTAGGGTAAAATCATAGAGACTGGGGAAGCTCATGAGAATCAAACACATGCACAGATTAAACAAACGTATCATCAAAGACACACTTTGAATATAGAATTAAAACCGAAAACCAAGGGTTTTTAGCAAAATAAATCATACCAAAAGGGAAAAGGTTTAGATAATGATAAACAAGATGAGAATCATACGGTAATGCTAGAAATCAGAAAGAAAAGCTATTTTGAAAAGGGTTTCAGGAACCCTAGTTTGGTAAACGAAAAATCGTTTTAGGGAAAATGAGAAGCCTTTAAAGAAAACATCAAAATAACTTGAGATATGTATAGATCTGTTACAGATCTAGAAAAATCGGAAGGTTTAGAAGTTAGGGTTTCAAAGAGAGAAACCAGAGAGGAGAAGAAAAACTCAAAAGTCGCCCGTTTTAACCAGAAAGTGGTAGGATCTTACTCGAACGACTATGGATGTGTCACGGCTCAAAGTTATCCAACCCTAGGGATCGTGATGACGCCTAACACCACACTTGCTAGGCAAGCAAATGTTAGAGTTCGATTAATTACTTCCTGTGAATTTCTATGTAAACAATATAAACAATTTTTTTTTAACTACTGACTTTCTATGATAAATTCCAAGTATAGACGAATAAACCATTAATAGAATGAGCCACGAACTAATTATATAAATAACTTAAAATCACCTCAGGGTCTGATGTCACAAATCCAGGAACTACTAAAAGAAATACTATAAATAATGGCTGAAAGAAATAGTGCAACTGTCCGGAAGGTAATAAAACAGTATATGTAAAATGGGAGAAGACTCTCGGACTCTTATAACGCCAGCAGATGTACCTCGTGTCTCCAACTTAATAGGTGGTCGCTGTCGCGCCCGCACGGGTTAGGTACGGAGAGATCGGGTTTATGACATTCTAGACAACTCCTTAAAGGAAAGGTTTAAGGAAGAGTCGCCACCTAACGATTTTTATGGTGCGTTAGGGCACCTAGAGTAAATAACTCATGAACTAGTTTGCATTACCAGAGATTGGGTAAGGGCTTGAAGTTATCCCAAGGGGAAGGTGTTAGGCACCCGTCAAGATCCACAACTGTGGGTCCTAGCCAAGAAGTTTTGTGAATTTGGACGGTGAACAAGTAGCAAGTAAGGTTCATATAAGAGGGGATTTCAAACAAGTATGAAAATCTTTAAAGGTTTTGGAAAAACATTAGAATAAACATTTGAAAAGAACTGTTCTAGGTTTAAAGTAATACGGATCACATCAATGCAATACCCGGTATGTCACTTCCTCAAAGAGGCATCTACACGTGGTATTAGCACACTGGTCATCATATCCGTATTCTACCCTTCCCACCCCGTAAAGGTTATTTAAAGCGCGTGTGTTGGTCACGAATGCTTATTGCGTGCTATTACTCGTCCCGTCCTATAAGTCCTAGAGGGTATTTAGGACTATTATTCCTACAAGGTAAGTACTGGGCTGAACCCTTAGGTTTAAAGGACAAAATGCTAAGCGACATACATAACAAATAAGACTACACATAAGGGAACATATAAGGACAAATAAAGGCTCACAGATCCCTCCACAAGCAGACATGTAAGTAGCACGTCTCAAACACAATTAAAGTCTCAAAGATGGGAGTTTAAAACGGGAATTTTTAAATTAAAATAGTAAGCTTCAAGAGGATATGATTTAGGAAAAAACTTAGTAGTGAAAGCCAAAGGTTCAGTCATGACTGAGTAACTTGAAAGGATGATTGATTTTTTTCCAGAAATGCAGTAGTTTAGAGACAGCAGTTAAAAGTATACCGCAATTTAAAATTTTCTAGTAAAGGGAGAGATAGCTTTCAGAGAACCAGTAGTCAGGAGTGAATGGGACAGAGCGGAACATGAATGATTTTAATTTTTTGAAATTCAGTGATCCAAAAATGAGTGTGAGAATCCAGTAGTTTATAAGACTTTGATAGATCATCTCAAGAAAAAGTAGTGCATAAAATATAGAACAACTGTTCAGAAATAGAATGATTTTTGCAGAGTGAGATAACTTTGACACCCAGTAGTTTGAAAACATAATGAAACAAGAATCATAAAATCTGTAAGAGGAAGTAAATGCACAACTTCAAGATTGTTTTAAAATAGAGTAGGATTTTTAATAAAAGTAGAGTGGACTTTAGAGAGATAAAAACAAGAGTGAGAGCAGCAGAGTTCTAGAGTTTTGTTTTTAAAGAGACTGATTGGTCCTAAACCAGATAAGTAAAACACAATTAGTTTGATTTTAGCACGTATTAGGCCTAAAGTTTGCCTAGGCGTCGTACATATTGCCTAATTATTTTAACGGGGTGAACATGCATATTCAGTTCTGATTTTAAGAGGTATATACTTGCAGAAAATGTTTCGAACAATTAACCACATTTTTTATGGGATTATTAGATTAAACATGCTGATTAGGTGTTCAACAATTGTGATTCAAAACAAACATGCTCAAAGGTATATCCTAAGGACATGATATCTAATACACTCATTAATACCCTAAAACATGCTTTCTATAGGCTGTGACTACGAAAATGCAGTGGTGATGCTTATAATAGTCTCATTACTTTGTAGCAATTATTAGCTGTGATCATGGTTTACGAAATGAATATAATAACATGCTGAAAGTAAAGGACCTAAAGCAGGATTTCTAATGCGTGAAATGCATGTCCTAGACAGGTTATCTATTGCACAGATAAGTAAATAAAAATCCTATAAGCATGTTTTCTACCCATTCCTAGACTAAGCATGCATAGCCCCCCATATTCACTATCCAACCCCAAACATTCGTTTACAAGTTATTACAAACCAATAATAATGAATTACATTAGCAATATTTAATAATTGTGAAAAGATGAAATTAAGTTTAAATTATAATAATTAACTAGTATTAAGTGTAAGAAAACATAAATTTCGAATTTTAAAAGGTATAAAATGTCTAATTAAGCCATAATTGCAAAGATGGTTGTAATTGCAATTATATAAGACCCAATTGGCCAATTTATAAAATAATTGGATTTTAATAGATAGAAAATAATTATAAATAACATACTAAGCTAGGAAATATTTTGGAAATTATTTAGAGCATAATTTATGAATTATTTTAAATATTAAATATTAAATAAACAAGGAAATAATTTAAATAAAAATATGGAAAAATAGGAAAAATACTCATTATTGCAAAGAGTAATTTTGAGAGCTTATATGCAAGTTTGAAAATAATTTGAGGAAAAATTGGGTATCAACAGTCGCCTGGAATCCTCTACTGCCGACTAGTACCTGGATCTGTGCAAAAGAACACAGAGTGTAGTATCAGTATAACGGACCCCATGTACTGAGTAAGTGCCGAGCCTAACCTCGACGAAGTAGTGACGAGGCTAAGGCGGGGCTTTAACAATAAACCTGTGATAAATATATATATATATATATATATATATAGCAAGCAAAAAATCTAAACACATCAAATTCAAATACTACAATAGAAATAAAATAACACAACCGCCTCTTTCAGGCCTCAACTATAACCAATCCTCAAAATTTTCAGGTTTCAACTTTAACTTTAAATGGAGGTATTGCCAAACAAAAACATGAAAAAAATAGTAAAATAAACGTTTTTAGCCTTTTCAAATTTGTAAGTCTCAAATCCTTGAATTTCAAGAAGAACTAGTAAAATATCTTTTAAAATCCAGAAAAGAACATTTTCCATGAAATCTAGTAAAATCATAAGTGTCATCCCTTATCACACCTTTGTTGTGGCGTGCAACCCGATCCCACCTGTCCACCCTTTGTGATGACCCAAGGGGTTATTTTATGAATTTAGACTCCGTTCTAGGCTTATTAGCCATAAAAGGATTAATTTTAACTACCTCGATTTGTGTGTGCAGTTCGGGCATGAAACCGGAAAGATTTTATGTGAAAATATAAGAAATAATAATTTTTAGAATTAAAATTTTTTGTTTTAGTAGACTTTAGTCAACATTTTGAGTAAACAGACTCAGATTTGTGTTTCGACAATCCCGGGAGGTCCACAGTAAAATATGGGACTTGGGCGTATGCCCGGAATTGAATTCCGAGGTCCCAAGCCTTAGAAATTAATTTTTGAAAGAAATTATTTTGCTGAATTACTAATGAAATAAAGAAATGAATTAACGTTTGAAACTATTTTGGTTCTAGAGCTCGATTCAGGTTTGTTATAATATTTAAGCCTTGTCTGCGAAATTTGGTTAGAATCGGAATTTATTTGACGTGATTCGGACGTCCGGTTGATAAATAGTGAACGTTAAGTGTTCTTGAGAAAAATAATGAGTTTTGATGTTTAATTCATAGTTTTACATGTTATTTTATGATTTGATCACACGATAAAGTCTGTATGATGCTTTTAGACTTGCGTGCATGTTTGGTTTAGATCCACGAGGGCTCAGGTGAGTTTCAAATATGTTTGAGTTATGTTGCGCTCGTTCTTTCTTATGCTTCGACGTCGTTTTTCAAGTATAAATGATATCATATTGAACAATGAGCTCCGATTTCTATTTTGAATGAAGTATTTAGATCCGTATCATAATTACGGACCCGTAGCAAAAAGAATCATCGAATTTGGACAACGTATTAGGATTTTATGTCATTTTACTAAGCTTGCCAGATTTTTCAAGTTAATTACGAAATTGCCACTGACGGCGTATTAAAAATCTTCAGTATTTGCAAATATTAAAACCTACATATCTCCTTCATTATAAGGTTAAATTGATTGATTCAAAAGTCTAACTTGACAAGAATTTTACAAAAAATCCATTGGAGACATAAAAATCATGTTTCGGATCGTTTGGCACGAGAAACGAGGCATAATAGCTGGCAAAAAATATATATATAAAATGACAGACTTCTTCTTCAAATTTTCGAACCCCATAGCCCTGGGAGCGAATTTATTCACCAAATATCATCCCCAAGTCATAGGTAATCAATTCTAAACTTTACTCTTTCAATTCCTTATTGTTTTTCATCACGTTTAAATAAAAAACTAGGAATTTCCATGGTAAAAATTGAGGGTTTGGATAGAATTAGAAAATTATGTAAAAATTGAATCTTTACCTCGAATTGAGGTTGGATTTCGAAACTAATTGTATATTTGGGTTCGTGGGTGAATGCGTAAACGTAATTTTGTCCGAACCCCGAGTTTAGATCAAGCGGGCCCGGGGTCGGGTTTTCACTTTTTTTAGGAAACTTAGAAAAAAATATATTTTTCAATAAAGTTAGTTCCTTTAGAATTAGTTAATGATATTGCGTTAATTATGATTAGATTCGACCAAGTTAGAACAAGATTCTTGAGGAAAAGCAGTAATTGAGCTGTGATTGACCTACGAAATTGAGGTAAGTGTTTGATCTTACTTTGACTTGAAGGAATAGGAGTCCCCACTTGTTTGCTATGTGAAATGAATGTGTGTGGTGTATAAGTGAGGTGACGAGTATCTATGCACCACCAAATGGTCTGTCAAACATGATCTCTTCCCCGTTCCCAAGTTAATTGATTATTGGCTTAATTGTTCTATGTTCATTATTGTTTCGATTACTTGGCCTTATTCCATTGTTGTTGAATATTGCTGTAATTATTTTTTAAAGAGTATTGTTCTATATATATATATATATATATATATATATATATATATGTTCATGTTGGTTTCATTTTTGATAAAAATTGAGGAAGTTGTGAGAATTGCAGTTTAACTGTTTTATGATTTTTGAGGTTTACGTGGCTATTTGATTCCAATCGATTATTGCCAATTTTTGTTGAAAGTGTGTTAAAAATGTTGGTTATTCTCTTGATTCTATCATAGTACATAAAGATTGAGCTGGGTTGACAACGTTACGTTGTTTACATATATTCTGGTTGGTTTTATTGTGAAATAATATTGGTTGAAGCTTACAAGCTTTATTGTTTTCTGTTTGAAATTTGTTGAAATAAAAGTGTTGTGAAAGGCTTGGCCTGAACTGTGAAAGTTTTTGATGAATAAACAAAATTGGTGTGATAAGGGTGGATAATTGATTGTGATATTGTGAATAGGTGGGATCGGGTTGCACACCGCAACAAGACCATGATAAGGGAGAATATGCATGTTTTACTGTTTATAAAATAAAGGCTGGAACACTCATTGTTTTATTGTCATTATTTCATATTCTGCTTTTATTGTTATTTAAAGCGAAACTTGTTCTGCTTACAATTGTCGAGACACAAATATTGTGAAAGACTTGACTTCAAAGGCGGTGATAAGGGGGCTGTTATAAGGGTGAATATTTGATTGTGATACGGGTGAATAGATTGATATGATATGATATGTCTGGTGGGATCGGGTTGCACGCCACAACAAGGAGCAATAAGGGAGGATAATTATATTTTTAATGATTTTCAAAGAAAAACAAAGATTCGAAAATTACAATTTTATATTACTATTTTTTTTCTTCATATTTTGACACTACTTTTATTTAAAGTTAAAGTTTGGAAACTTGGAAATTATTTGAGAGTTTGTTATAGCTGAGGCTTGGAAAAGGCGGCTGAGTTATTTCATTGTTGTTGCTGTCACGACCCAAATTCCTACCCCGGTCGTGATGGCGCCCAACACCGAAGTCAGGCAAGCCAACACTAGTTTCTAATGAAATTACTTAAACAAATGAGATGTTCGAATACTTATCCAGTTTTAATTTAAGCAGTCCTTAAATGAAAGTGAGGAAATAAGGCAATGTAATTTAAAATATCTCAAAAAAAAAAAATCGTTTGCCAGCATAAAACAAAGTAGTATGAAACTAGTGAATCAACTACGTGTGCCAAGACCTAGTGTCACAAGTCCACAGGCGACTGGTGGAATATACAAACAGACAAAATGAATGTGCAACAGTTTGGAAGGGGGTAGACAGAAATATCCCAAAAATAATAGAAACTCCACAGTGCCGTTGCAGAACGCCAGGAAGAAAAGCTCACCGTGTAGTCAAATCCCGGGTAGTACTCTCAGCGACGAACACTCGAATAGTGACCAGGTGCATCAACCTCAGAACCTGTATAATTAAGTACAGAAGTGTAGCATGATTACATATAAACAAATATATACCCAGTGAGTATCCCGTTTAAACTCGAAGAAGTAGTGGCGAGAGGTAGACGTGTTACTCACTAGGGTCGTCATCAATAATATGATTTAATGAATCTAAACAGTAATAACATTTATGGAAAGCAAGTAGACATGGAGCATCAGTATATAAAGATAACGATCTCCCTGCAAGGTCCAAGTAACAATATTGAACAAAAATCACAAGTTTCTTTCTCACAGAACAATTTAATTGGTAAGAATAATAATAAGACTCTCAATCAAGCACATAGCATATAATATGCCGAGGCGTACGGCCGAAGCGACGCAAAAATTTAAATGTGCACTGCCGAGGGTCGAGCGGCACGAACCATAGATGAATCTATTACACCGCTCGCGAATCGATCATGCGACGCGGTTGACATAAGTATAAGGATACCCCGCTCACGAATTATACCTGCGATACGGGTGCTCGTAGACATACACAGAATTATCTGGAAATTCAGGAATTTATCATGGATTATTCTTAAATTCAGGGATTTAAACACTTAAACTTACACATAGCTTCCGAAATCCTCATGTCAATTTCAAGGATAATAAGCAACCAGGAACACAAGTAACAATGCAGGTAAGGCACATAGAGGCATGCTTGTGAAATCCTAAATTCTACACGACACAGCTACACACGGACTCTCGTCACTTTACGTGTACGTAGCCCCCGCAAATAAGGACAATTCAATCATTTACATTTACCTATTGGGACAATTCCCTCTTACAAGGTTAGAAAGGAGGCTCACCTCGCGTTGAATCAAATTCTCGGTCAAGAACGCGCTCGAAACTCTAAATCTTACACCCGAGGACTCAAAACTAGTCAAATGATATATAAATACGTCAATGCATGCTCAAGGTATGGAAATTCTCCTACTTATTTAGTAAATTCACTATTCTTGAAGAAATTCTAAAATACACCCCCGGGCCCTCATGCTCGGATTCCGGAAAGTTTCGAAGATAACACTCACCCATAGCCTAAGGGTCATTAATATATAATTTTTAAATGATTTCATGGTTAAAAAGTGGTGAAATTCCCTAAAGTTCATCAACCCTAGGTTTTCACTCTAGCCCCTTTGATTCCCACTAATTAGATGTTAATCTACCTAAGTTTTGGTGTAATAATCTAACATTTAAATAGAATTTACTTACCTCTTAGCAGCTAGGCCGAACACCCTCTTGGAAGCTCTCAAAATCGCCTATGGTGGGGAAGAAAATGGTGAAAAATGGGGGAATCCCGTATTAAATGAACCACTGCCTTCAATGATTCTCGCACCTGCGACCATTGGACCGCACCTGCGGCCAAGCGGTCGCACCTGCAAAGAAGGCCAAGGGGGCCTGAGACCGCACCTGCGAAGGGACTTCTGCACCGGCGGGTCCGCACCTGCGGACAAACCTCGCACATGCGAGGTTGCGCCTGCGAGAGAAGGTCCGCACCTGCGGAATTGGACGGCAAAGGCTGGACCCGCACCTGCGGCTGGGTAACCGCACCTGCGGTCACACCATATCAGGTGCACCAGCTGCATTTTCAGCTGGTTTTTGGCCTCGTGTGTTGTCCGAGAGGCACCTAGGCCCACCTGAGCCCCCTTCCAATTATACCAACAAGTCCTAAATCATAATACGGACTCGCTCGAGCCTTCGGAACACCCAAAACTACGCTAAATCTCAAAATCACCCCTCAAATACCCTAGGATCAAACTTAAGAATTTCTAAGTTCTTGAATTCGGTTATAATGCGCCGAACCGACCTATACTACTCGTAATGACACCAAATTTTGCAGGAAAGTCATGAATGGCATAACGGATATATTCCCGTTCTCGAAATCCCGTTCGGACCTTGATAACAAAAAATCACATTCCAAACAAAATTTCAAACCTAAGGAAACTCTATTTCGCTATTTGGCGCCGAAACACTCTCGGGTCATCCAAAACCCATTCCGGACATACGTACAAGTCCGAAATCAACATACGAAGCTACTGGAATCGTCGAAACTTGGTTCCGAGGTCGTTTACTCAAAATGTTTACCGAAGTCAAACTTGGCCTTAAAAGCCAACCTTAAGGAACCAAGTGTTCCTATACTATTCTAAACACTTCCAAATCCCGAACCACCCGTCCCCGCAAGTCACAAATCACGATAAGCCTCTACGGGAAGAATTATTTGGGGAATCAGGGGCCGAATACGCAAAATGACCGGTCGGGTCGTTACATTCTCCACCTCTTAAATAAATGTTCGTCCTCGAACGGGTCTATAATCATACATGTACTGCTGAATAAGTGTGGATATCTGCTCCGCATGTCCTCCTCGGACTCCCAAGTAAACTCCTCGACCGGTTGGCCTCGCCACTGGTCCTTTACAGCAGAAATTCTCTTAGATCTCAACTGACGGTCCTGTCTATCAATAATAACAACTGGCTCCTCCTCGTAGCCCAACCTCTCATTCAACTGAATAGCACTGAAATCAACAACGTGAGAGAAGTCGGCGTGGTATCTCCGGAGCATGGATACATGGAATACCGGATGGACTCCTGATAAGCTGGGAGGTAAGGCAAGCTCATAAGCAACCTCTCCAAATCGCCTCAATACCTCGAAAGGACCTATGAACCTCGGGTTCAGCTTGCCCTTCTTTCCGAATCTCATAATACCCTTCATCGGTGAAACCTTCAGCAAAACCTTATCTCCCTCCATAAATGACACATCACGTGTCGTCTGATCTGCGTAGCTCTTCTGTCTAGATTGTGCTATGCGAAGCCTCTCCTGAATTAACTTCACCTTCTCTAAAGCATCTCTCACCAGGTCTTTACCATATAACTTAGCCTCACCAGGCTCAAACCACCCGATAGGGGAACGACATCGCTGACCATATAAAGCCTCAAATGGAGCCATCTCGATGCTGGATTGATAACTATTATTGTAGGCAAACTCGTCCAAAGGCAAGAACTGGTCCCACTGACCTCCAAAGTCAAGCACACATGCTCTGCATGTCCTCTAATATCTGAACTATACGCTCCAACTGACCATTAGTCTGTGGATGAAATGCTGTGCTGAGATCTATCTGGGTACCCATCTCTCTGTGCAATGCTCTCCAGAAGTGCGAGGTGAACTGAGGACCTCGATCCGATATGATGGACACAGGTACACCATGCAACCGGACTATCTCTCGAATGTAGATCTGAGCTAACCTCTCAGAAGTGTAAGTAGTAGCCACGGGGATGAAATGCGCTGATTTGGTCAATCTATCCACAATAACCCAAACCGCGTGAACCTTCCGCAACGTCCAAGGCAACCCAACCACGAAGTCCATAGTAATGCGCTCCCACTTCCACTTCCACTCAGGAATGGGCATCTACTGAAGTAGTCCCCCTGGCCTCTGGTGCTCATATTTAACCTGCTGGCAATTAAGACACCTAGACACATACTCCACAATGTCCCTCTTCATCCGTCTCCACCAGAAATGCTGCTTCAGATCACGATACATCTTCGTAGCACCAGGATGAACAGAATGCCGAGAACTGTGCGCCTCCTCTAGGATCCTCTGCCTCAAGACATCAACATTAGGAACACACAATCGATCATGAAGTCTCAGAACACCATCCTCGCCAATAGTAACCTCCTTGGCACCACCCTGAACCACTGTCTCTCGTAGTTCTGCCAAACACGGATCATCATATTGTCGAGCCTTGATCTCCCCCAATAATGAAGACTGAGCAACCACAAAAGCTAGAACTCGACGAGGCTCTGAAATATCTAACCTCACCAAGCGATTGGCCAAGGACTGAATGTCCAAGGCTAGAGGTCTCTCCTCTGCTTCAATATAAGCCAAGCTACCCATACTCTCCGCCTTCCTACTCAAAGTATCTGCTACTACATTCGCCTTGCCTGGATGATAGAGAATGGTGATGTCGTAATCTTTTAGTAACTCAAGACACCTGCGCTGCCTCAAATTAAGATCCCTCTGTTTGAACAAGTGCTGCAAGCTGCGGTGGTCTGTATAAACCTCACAAGACAACCCATATAAGTAATGCCTCCAAATCTTAAGAGCATGGACAATCGCCGCCAACTCCAAATCGTGCATAGGGTAATTCATCTCATGAACCTTCAGCTGGCGCGAAGCATAAGCAATAACTCTCCCTTCCTGCATTAATACACACCCCAAGCCAACGCGTGAAGCGTCGCAATACACCGTATACATCCCGGAACCGGAAGGCAATACCAGAACTGGTGTCGAAGTCAATGCAGTCTTGAGCTTATGAAATCTCGCCTCACACTCATCAGACCACCGAAATGGAGCATTTTTCTGAGTCAATCTCGTCAATGGGGATGCAATGGATGAAAATCCCTCCACAAATCGCCGGTAGTAGCCTACTAGACCCAAGAAATTCCTGATCTCTGTCGCTGAAGTAGGACGTGGCCAACTCTGAACTGCCTCAATCTTCTTAGGATCAACCTTGATACCCTCTCCAGATACCACATGCCCTAAGAATGCCACGGAAACTAACAAAAACTCACACTTGGAGAACTTAGCATATAGCTTCTGTCCTCGCAAGGTCTGGAGTACAACTCCCAAATGCTGCTCGTGCTCTTCCAAGCTACGTGAGTAAATCAAAATGTAATCAATAAAGACGATGAAAAAGGAATCAATATACGGCCTGAACACCGTGTTCATCAAATCCATAAATGTTGCCGGGGCATTAGTCAAGACAAAGGACATCACCAAGAACTCATAATGTCCATATCGCGTACGAAAAGCTATCTTCGGGACATCAAAAGCCCGAATCTTCAACTGGTGGTACCCCCAACTCAAATCAATCTTAGAAAACACTCTGGAACCCTGCAACTGGTCAAATAAATCATCAATGCGCGGAAATGGATATTGTTTTTAATAGTTACCTTGTTCAACTGGAGGTAATCAATGCACATCCACATAGACCCATCTTTCTTCTTTACAAATAGAACTGGAGCACCCCACGACGATACACTCGGCCTGATAAACCCCTTAGCCAACAACTCCTCAAGCTGCTCCTTCAACTATTTCAACATTTTTGGAGCCATACGGTACGGGGGAATAGAAATAGGCTGAGTGCCTGGAGCTACATCAATACAAAAATCGATATCTCAATCTGGAGGCATGCCTGGAAGGTCTGAAGGAAAGACATACGCAAACTCTCGAACAACTGGCACTGAATCAATCATTGGAAACTCGGCGGTGGTGTCCCGCACATAAGCAAGATACGCCAAACAACCCTTCTCGACCATATGTCGAGCCTTCAAGAAGGAAATAACTCTACTGGCTGCACTAACTGAGGAACCTCTCCATTCCAACCTAGGAAACTCGGGCATGGCCAAAGTAACCGTCTTGGCGTGGCAATCTAAGACGGCATGATGAGGAGATAGCCAATCCATGCCCAGGATGATCTCAAAATCAACCATGTCGAGCAATAGAAGGTCCGCTCTAGTCTCGAAGCCACAAAAGGTGACCACACAAGACCAATATAACCGGTCTACCACCACATAATCGCCCATAGGAGTGGACACACATATAGGAGAATCCAAGGACTCACAAGGAACATCCAGAAAACAAGCAAATAAGGCTGACACATATGAATAAGTAGATCCCGGATAAAATAGCACTGATGCCTCCCTACCACATACTGAAATAGTACCTGTGATCACGACGTCTGAGGCCACTGCATCTACTCGGGCCGGAATAGCATAGAATCTGGCTGGAGTACCTGAAGACTGACCTCCACTGAACTGAATAGGTGCTAACTGAGCTCCCCCTGACTGGCCTCCACCTCTGGGACGACCTCTACCATCCTGCCCTCCACCTCTTGGTGGACGAAGCGCCGGTG
>ML288301.1:599-52954 GCA_005239495.1 Nicotiana undulata
GTCAAGTATAGCCTCGTCACTACTTCGGCCGAGGTTAGGCTTGGAACTTACTCAGTACATGGGGTCGGTTTTACTGATGCTACACTGCACTTCTTAATGTTGTGCAGATCCCACATCCGGACCCAGTGGACCGCATTGAGGGAGTCACCTTCAGTCCACCCAGAGCTTCAAGGTATACCCGCTGGCGTTCGTGGGCCTTGGTGTCTCTCCTACATTTGGATTTCCTCATTGTCTTGCCTTTTTCTTCTAGTTCCAAGACAATTATATATTTCTTTCAGACTTTGTATTTAGCACTCAGTTAGTTAGTTCGTGAGGTTGTGACACCCCGGTTTTTGGGATTGTTCGTGTTGTTGTCTTATCATTTCATTATGAGTGTTTGAGGTAATATTATTTTTCTGTTGTGAAACGTTTGAAGTGATTTGGGATGTTCAGTAAAGATTTGAAAGTTAATGGTGTGGGATGTTTTCGGTAAAGGTTGAAAATTAATGAATTCGAGTTATTTCAGTAAATGTTTGAAGGTTAATGGTTTTAAATACTGTTACGTTGTTCTATCGAGGTCAAATGTTGTGTACGTTGGCTGGTCTAGCGGCTTCAACGTTAGACGCAGTCACGACCCTGAAAGATGGGATTTCGGGTCGTGACACATACCGTTCATGGGTGATTGATCGCTTCAGCTTGTGGGTGGTTGTGAACTTTACATTGTTGATCGACGCATTGTAGCCTCCATCAATGATAATTTGGATGGTGCGGGCTGTGGAGGGTAGCTTCGGCAGTCCTTGATGATGTTCACGTCCTCGAGAGAAGTTCGCCCTTCCTCGGTCGCCCATTAGTTTTCTTAGATGTCCTTGGTGGAGCATGTTCACGACCTCTTGCCTTAAAAGCGATGCAATCCTTGGTATTGTGACCTCGTTCCTGGTGGAATTCGCAGAGGGCATTCGACTTTCTGGAATTTGGGTCGAACTTCATCTTTTGTGTCCATATCACCTTTGGGCCGAGATTTTCCAGGGCGTAGACTATTTCTGAAGAAGAAACATAGAAATTGCGATCAGATAATAATGGAGGCATACCTTTTTCATTTCGGTAAGTCCATGCATGTGGCATGGATGGGTCTTCGCCATGACGAGGGGAGGTACGTCGGTAGTTCTGACGTAGGGATGGTGTCTTTCACGGTTGGGGCGCGGGCCTGCATGGTCCCTTCTATTGTCGTTCCTGCAATCTTTCCTCGACTCTATTTGGACCGAGGTCAACCGTTGGGTTGGTCCGTTGAGTTCATCCTCGTCAGCCCTTACCTCGGCACAATAGGCATTGTGTATATCGTCCCAAGTGGTAGGGGAGTATTTCATGAGTCGGCTCAACAATTTTTTAGTCGCCCGGGAACCACTCTGGTTCAGCCAATTTGGAAAGCTACTATTGTCATTCCCTCTGATACATTTGGAAGAGTCATTCTAACACGGTCAAACCGGGCGAGGAAGTCCCTGAGTCCTTCGGTGGTGACTGTTTAATGGTGAATATATCGTTTACCCTCGCCTCTGCTTTCTTAGCCCCGGCATGGGCGGTAACGAACTTGATGTCCATTTCCTCAAATGTTTATATGGATCGCACAGGCAGTTGCGAGTACCGCGTCAATGCTCGCCTGATTAGGGTTTCTCCAAACTTTTTCAATAATATGGATGATACTTGCCCTTTGGTGAGGTTGTTGCCTTTCACTGCAATGACATAGTGGGTGACATGATCCTCAGGGTTCGTTGTGTCGTCATATATCTTCAAGTATGGTGGCATCTTGAATGTTTTTGGTATAGCATATGGTGCGGCCTCGTCGTTGTACGGTTGCTCCACGAACCGGTCGGCATCCCATTTTCGTAAAAGCTTTGGGGCGCCGGTATCTTGTATGCCTTTCTTGGTGCTCCTTTATCTGGTCGCGGAGAGCTTTGTTCTCATTCACCATCTTCTCCATTTTTCTTAGAATAGTTGTAAGGTGCTTTTATCTGCATCATTAACGGTGTGAGTGATACCTTTTATAGGAGGAGGGACGTGCTGATCATCGGTTGCTGATGTGATGCCGAATCGTTAGCCATGCTTCTAGTAGGTTTTTCACTATTTGTGGTGCTTCTTCTGCTGCGTACGTAGAGGCCCCTTTTCCATGGGAGATTGTGACGCTGCCATGACTAAGGGGTGAGCCACTTCGTCTAGGGGAAGCATTTGGTGTCACGTTTTCTTCGTCCGTTCCAGTAACCTCATTGATGGTGTTAGGAGGTTAGCAGTAATGCCTGCCACTGCTTTCAGTCTTTCCTCTCAGTTACCTGCTATGTTAGACTATGCACGTAAAAAAAGAAACGAGATTTTGTGTTGTGTTGTAGTTGCTTTTTTTTATATCTAGAAAAACTAAGACTTTGATTAGGAAATCCTCACAGACGGCACCAAATTGTTTGACCAAAAATGAGTTAATATTTGGTTAAACTAATTAATGATAATCTAGATGGGACAATTCTAATCAAAGCTAATGATTCTAGATCTATAACGAATGATATGAATAACAGTATACTCGAAATGAAATGCGGGTAATAAATGTGACCAGATTTTATACAATGTAGAGAGAACAAGCAATAAATAACATTAAATGGTAATAAATATAAATAGAGTGGAAGATTCACCCAATATTGAAGAGGATGAAGGATTCATTCCTCTGACAATGATGAATGACACGAGTGAGATAGAATATAGTGCACTTTCTCGGATTTGATGGAAAAGACAATAGAATAGTTCACCAACAGGATGAATCTTAGTCAAAAGTGGTTATTTGTATTTTGTATCAGAGCTTATCTTTTTACAGGTGTTCTTATCATATGGAATCTCACATGGTCGTTATTTCTAACCCTGTTGCTCAACCTCGACTAGTTGTCGAGCTACTCGGCACATGAATTTACTAACCGACCACATGCACACCACACTTAACGATTTCCAGGTTACTCTCCTCGTTCAACTCTGCACGACTTAATCCTTCGGTCTGATTTTGGCCCATACAAATATCTTTGCTAACTTTTGTTTTTTCTTTTTTCTTTTTCTTTTTGTTTGGGGGAGCGGGGTTGGGGGGAGGGGTTCGGTACTTTAAATTTTTTAACTAGCATATATAATGTTGTATTTAACTATTGGGCTAAAAGGGCGCAAATACACTTATATTATTCGCTTTGGATCAAGCTCGCACGGTTTTCTTCAACTATCAATGCGGGACTTTGTTCGCACACCCAACAATCTCTCCCTCGAACTAAGTTCCAAGTGGAACTACCACGATTCACAGGTCTCCCCCTCGAACTAAGTTGCATGTGACCCATTGCCACAATCCACGGGTCAATGTTCGAGATTCACTGTGTGCCATCCACATACATTGTTAGACTATTATGGTAACAGAAGCCCGCAACTAGCTTCTTCTTGTGTGGGCGCCGGCCCGCACCAACTTTGCCATCTCCATATACTCGTCCCGCCAAACCTGAGCTCCGATAACAGTTGTTGGCCTAAAACGGCCAAAAGATACTCTTAACATGGCGTGATATTGTCCGTGTTGGACCAAGCCTGCACGATTTTCCCCAAAAAACTCACACCATTAAGAGATCCGTACCGTTTGTTATTTTCAATTGATACTCCTCGTGCCCAAAGATTGCCTAAAGCCTCAAAATTCTTCAATAACAACTGAAGAGTAGATTTACTGATCTCAACATTATTATAAGACAAAAGGTACAGCGCGATAGTTGAATGGGTTGATAGAATCTTGAAATAATTAATAACAAACTTACGAAGAAACATGATGACTCAATGGCAAAATCCAATTAAGAACATAGAGACAAAATTATTTATTTGTGTCTAAGTTATAAATCGACCATAAAAAAAGCTACTAGAACAGCAATCTACCTTAATGAAAACCCAACCAAGTTAAACCCTAATAACATAATCTAACCTTTATTCATAGGAAAAATAAAGGTGAAGAAAAGAACCCTTCAAATACTACAAATAGTTTTAATGTTTTGAATCTTGTTGTGGGACATCATGAGCAGCAGTTTGCTGTTGAGAATATCCAGGAAAGTTTGGTGGAAAAGGAAACCAAGGAGGAAAGTAATAAGGAAAATATGGAGAGCTATAGCTGCCATAAGGGTTAGAGTAGGAAACACCATTGCCCGGATTATAATTGTATGAACCTTGAATTGGCTGCCCAGGACCCCATCCATAGCTATATGAGAAGGAACTTGCTTCTCCACTGCTGATCATCAATGACACACATATGCAAAGAGAGAGGAATATTATAATAGTGGAACTTGACTTAGCCATGATGAGAAAGAATGGATGAGCTACCAAAAATAGAAAGAAAAGTGAATGTGGTGAAATGGAATGAACTTTGGTTTAGTATTTATAGAGTTGAGTATTTGGTTTAGATGGGAGATAAGCTGCAACGTGATTTTTTTGGGATAAACTTTATATGGACAGTTGATAAGGTAGTAAATGTTGTTGTGTTTTAACTGAACTGTGTCTCATCATCTTTAGTTATAATCAGGGGCGTATCTAGAGTACAACATATGGGTTCCTGGAAACCCAATAACTTTTGCGTAGACCTTGTATTTTTATTAAAAAATTTACTAAATGTCTATAAATACCTAATTGGGAACCCAGTTATTATGGTATATTAATTTGAGATTGCGACAGGAACCCATAGACTCCAAATCCTGGATCCGCCTCTGGTTATAATGTTATACTAGGAGAGGTATTCAATTCGAACGAAGGCTCTCCGATGTGCTAGCATGGCAACTTTTAAAATTTTACCTTCGCAAGGGAACATGGAGATATTGACGCTAGCAGCGGACATAAAATAATAAAGTAATAACTGAAAATTGAACAAGGAATTAAGTTCATCGGATGACCAGCACATTACAATTTAATTGAATAGAATTCTTTAATCTTGTGAAAGTATCATATCATATAAATTAGGATAGAGGGTAAATCGAATTACAATAAGAAAAAGATTTGTAAAAACAGTCTAATCAAATTCTAACTAGTCACAGTTGGATATGTCCAAGAACGAAAGGTTGCTATGATGACTCGAGAGCCAGGAAGCAATTAAAAAGTTCACATCACATGCAAATGTGGTCCCAAGGGTGTGAACAAGCAGCTAGTGAAACTGAAATGAATACCACGAAAAGCCAGGGATCAAGCACCAGTGGCGGCAACAAAACTAAGGTTATATCTTCCTAATTGCCTAAGCATTGATGGGCATACCTAAATTGTTGGGAGGATTCATGTGAAGCATAGCTTCAGATACCTACTCTACCTGATACCTAAATTGTTGGGACTTGGGAGGATTCATGTGAAGCATAGCTTCAGATATGAATGAAAAGCAGCAAAAAAGAAACTCCAAATTAAGGGATATGAATAAAGATTAAAAGACAAGCATTAATGCAGTATTACCAAAGCTTTGGAATGAAAGAGCTAAAATGGACACTGTAACCTTCTAAATTCAGATAAATCAGACAGTCTATACGGCCAATTGAAAACTGTGTCATGGTCAACAGACACGTTAAAAAAGAAAAAGACATCCCAAAGGATGAGCAACTCTGCAACCCATCAAAATTCTGAAATATATTCAGAATCATTACTATAAACAGAATGAACCATTTTTCTTGACTATACTCTGCTATGATAAAACAGAAGAACATAGCAAAATCACCAGACCTTTTCAAAACAACCTGAGCTGAATAGGAAATCAAAGGCATAACGCACCATGCAAAGAATGATGCCAAAGCTTTTCAATTTGATATCTTCTTCCACGACATCCTTTTCTTGAGCATTTGAGACATAATTTTTCTACTTGGCACAGGGAAAAAGTAGTTAATACGAATTCAACAAGATGACAAGTTTTCATAGGCTAAGATCCACCTTGAATGCACGCATTTACACTATTCTGCTCAATAGACATTCTTTGGTTCAGAACATTATTCACTTCAATACATCATCCAAGAAACTGCGCTATAGAATGCCAGAAAAAGGTAAGAATAAAAGCCACTTGATCCATCAATTCAAGCAAAAACAACTATCAGAAATATGCTTTGCAAGTTTGATGCAATTGAAGTACAATAGCAGCAAGCTCAAAGGTAGCAAAAGGACAAATTGATTTGGCAGTAAAATGATGTAGAAAGCATGAAGCGAAGTCTCCAAACTAACAAAACAAGCTTGAGCAGATTCAGGGAAGCACTAACGCATGGAACTGGCCTTTCATTAGATAAAAGTACAAAGAACGTCACTCTCTACACAAGAAAATACTGTACGAATATTATCCTTAGTCTAACAAAAACTACCCACACCCACCGTGTCCCAGCCTTCACATTCAGACAGATAGAATGCCCGTTGCGAGCAATGTGACCTGCGAAAAAAGGCAATTACACCACAAGTAATCGCAAAATCATAACTTGATTACACAAATCGACATCTTTCTATACCACCTTGATCATACCATTATTCATGCTACAAATTATTGATGCGAGACACTACCATTCAATTTCCCAGCATTGGGATTTACCATAAGCTGATCTTGATCCTGTTTGGTCTCGTTTACCATCTCCCTTTGGCCATTCGAACAATGCAGTTCCCCAGACTTGTCCTCCTCAGCTCCAGTAGCACCGCTATGATTAATAGCAGATGTAGTAGGGGTCACCATTGCACCCGTGTTCATCTCCACATCCATTGCAGACCCATTAGGCAACCCTGGGACTGGATTCTGCCCTTTCAAGTCCACAGCATTCAAAGCTACTAAAACCTCAGAAGAACCATCCAACCTGTCTGCGGCATTCGCATTCAGGACATTATTCACCTCCTCCAATGGCACAGCAGCTACAACCATACTAAGGCATTGATTATTATTACTATTGCCTAAATTGTTCACATTCGAAGGCAACCGCAATACAACATCCTTCTTCTTCATTTTATCCCTAGCATCAAGGTAAGCAACATGATCTAAAGCCTCCCTAGCTCGTTTCCTAGCAAACGCCGAGTCCTTCGCCCTCCTCTCCGCCTCCACCTTAGCAGCCACAGCAGCTTTATTCATAGTCCCGGCGGCGATCCTCGCGGCCGTTAACAAAACCCTAGCTGCCTGCTTATCAATAACCATAGCATCCTCATTAACCACACCGACAACATCTTTTCCCTTTTTGAGGGTAAAAACAGGGGAATTAGGGTTAACACAAAGGGGACAAACGTAAGGGTGAGGAGGGTTGAGGCCCACGCAGGAGTTGTGAGAGAATGAATAGCATTTTTGGCATGAAACGAGGCCGTTTGAGGAAGAGGAAGGGGGAGGGGAAGGGTCGTAAACGAGCAAGCAAGTAGGGCAAAATGATTGAGTGTTAAGTCTGAGGACACAGTTTGTGCAAAGTCGCCGGAATATTCCTCGGTGACGGACGTGGTGGAGAAAAGACCGTTCATCGACGCCGCAGTTGCCGCATGCGGTGGGGACGGGGAGAGGGGCGACGGGGATAGTGGTGAAGTTTTGTTTTGTCATTTTTGAGATTGTAAGAGAAGATGAAACATCGAAAGGTGAAATCTGAAGAGTAACTTCATGTATATTTGTGATGATTCTGTGCTTTTTTGGAGAAGGAGAGGAAAAAGGTGTTTTCAATGTTTTTCGATAGGAGAGAAAATTAGGGTTTCATTGGTGAGGAAGACGAGGGAGGGAGACAAAGGAAGTGCTTTTTGATTGGCTGACTACTACTCAAGCCAAACGACAACGTTTTAATTGATTAGTCCAATTACTCTTTTAATGTGCATAATTATTGACTAGACGAGATGTTAATTGATTTTTTTGACTCTTTACAAACTTATTTTAGTTTAATGACCATATCTCTTTTTAACACATGAAATATTTACGTTTATACATAAGAAATCTATCTTTTACATATAAATATCGTTTTCTTAAATTCAAAATTGCAAAGAAATTGCACATGTCAAATATGTAAAACACAATTACACAAAAATTCCATACTGATTTGGACATGATTTAAATACATTTGGATTAGTAAATCTACGGGAAAAAAGTCTAATAACTCCGCATATGTTGTTCCTGTTATGAAACAATAAAAGAAGAAGAACAATATTGCAGAGAAAGAGAGAGAAACTTCTTATTAAATTTTGGAATAAATTATAATGGAATGGGATTTCCCTTATTTATAGGGAAAGAGTGACTTAGCCACCAAGTAAAATCCCTAAGATCTCTCTAAAATATAGACATTCACCTTAAATAGAATTCGATTTATAACACTTCCCCTTGGATGTCTATTCAACAGATAATGTGTCTCGTTAAAACCTTAATTAATATAAAATCCAATGGAAAAAAATTCTAGTAAAGGAAAAAGAGTACACATATCTAACAATATGCCTTTTGGTTGCCTCGTTAAAAACCTTGCAAGGAAAACTCAGTGGGACAAAACCTTGTAAGGGAAAAAAGAATACAACACGTATTAACTCCCCCTGATGAGAGCATCAATTCACATATTTGAGTCTTCGCATCCCAGTCTTGTGCACTAGCTTTTTGAAGGTTGACGTCGGTAGAGATTTGATGAATAAATCATTCATATTAACTTCAATGAATATGTTGCACCTTGAAAATCCTCGCTATCACATTATCATGATTATAATTATAGCAAGATAGAAATGTGCACAAATTGTACTAGGATGTAGTACTTCATAACCAAAAAATTTATATGCTTTAAGCAATTTAATTTTTTTATGGATTGTCATAAGTTAAATAATATAAGCCATACGAATGGACGTTAGATGCATATCAAGTTTTTATGCCATGCTAGACATATAAGATAGATAAAGGCGATTGCACACACCATTGACTTTATACTTTCAAGTGTTTAAACTGCAAGTCCAAAACTACATGTCTTTCGTATGAAACCAATTCTTTTTGAATTTTGTCTCTTCCATTTGGCTAATATTTTTGTTGTATTTGATAGACTTAAGATCCTCATCTATACTTAGCGTTATCATAGATGTCATCGACGACCATTTTATATCGATTCCAATATTTCTTTTCATAAAGACATAACATAGAGATCTCTTCATTAATATATTCAGGTACCCGAATCTCTCCTGAGATTTTATGAAGTGTTATGTCATGTGATCTTCTGGATCACTTGCCTCCTTTATTATGATCATTTTGATCATTTGCTTATCTTCTTTATCAAGAAGTTTATTTGAACCAATTTGTCTATACGCTTTAAGTGTACCATGGACTTTGTCCTTCTAGGACTTAATAGGAGCATTTGCAATGAGAATATAGTTACTTTCTTTGGGTCAGCAAATGCGTCTGGCATGCTTTGCAATATATTGCAAATGAATTATCTTTTTTTGAACTTCAAGTTCATATCATCTTATTCGAGAATCGAGATGTGCAAATGATAATTCATTCCACGTAACTTTTTCTCAACTGTTTATTCTTGTCTCCCTCTCATGTTAGAAAAACTAACTTTCTTACTCAGTTTTGGGAACTCATCTTTGTGCATTATGGTGTTAAACAAATATACACAACACATCAATAATAATAAGATGGAATTAT
Source organism: Nicotiana undulata (assembly GCA_005239495.1). Taxonomy (NCBI): domain Eukaryota; kingdom Viridiplantae; phylum Streptophyta; class Magnoliopsida; order Solanales; family Solanaceae; genus Nicotiana; species Nicotiana undulata. The sequence goes on from ML288301.1 coordinate 10,189, forward strand.
TTGGTTCCTGACCTGAACCACTTGTGAGGGGAGAATGTAATATACTTTCGTATATAATGTATATCAAACTGATATAGATAACTTTGTTCTCATAAGCAATAGTTTAGTTATTAAGTGGAGACACTCAATAAATCATTTTGCTAAACCAGTTGTGATGTAACCAACTTATCAAGATGAACTGTCTTGAATAGAAAATCTGAAAAATATGCTTGAAATTTAATTATTTGAGCAAGTTATCTGGCAAACACCATGTTGCAGGTTAATAATAATCGCACATGTAACCATCTCATAGATGCATCTTATGTGGTATACATGGCAGGTGAATGGGCTCATATTCACCTTTGATATTTCCAGCATTCATGGGATTCAATCCCAATTTTCAGTTGGTTTATTAATTAATGAGAACAAGCAACATAAGAGAATTCGTAAAGAACTTTCTAGTTCTTTAATATTTACCCATGTGAATTCTCTTTCATTTTTGCACATCATACTTAAATTGATATGGCTAAACCAATTATGCCAACTGAATAAATAATCAATATTGATAAACTTCAGGTTTACACCATGACGCGTGCAATTATCAATAAACTCTAAGTTTATTATGATATGGCTTTTTATATCAATAAACTTCCACTTTATATGTAGCATTCTTTTATTTGTGTAGTACAAACTGGATAATAAAGCGGATAATTTTTCACATACATATTACCCTGCTATAAGTTGTAGTAGTAGAAGATATTAAATCATTCCTTTATTTATAGTCTCAATATAACCACGCTTTCGAGAATACTTTTAGAAACTCAATAAGTTTCTTTGAGACTTACTACAACACAATGTCGTATTGATAATCACTTTTATTACTCCAAAAGAGTAATAATTGGCTCTTCCAGAGCTCTCAATTAATTTGGTACTACCATATATTCATCAACATCCATATGGTGAATATCTCTTTTAAAGAGAAAATTATACCATTATGGTCACGACCAATATCATCATAGGCAAGATATGCTTCTTCTATTACTTTTTCTTTCTTATTTCATCTCAAACCTCCTTTTAGAGGTGAGTGTGGTATATTATTTACAACTAGCACGTTCATATTCTTTCAAGAATGAATATGTATTCATAAATCAGATGTTGTCACATTCACATCATGAATAGACCATAATCATCTATACGTGCTTCACAAAATCTCATGTCAAATCGATGACAAATATTACTTTCAAAGAGTGAAAAGTTATTTTGAGAATTCTTATTATTTTCATTATTAGAACAATGACGATTATAATTTCGTATACTGCTATGTCCGCGTCCATTGATACCTTCACGGTGATAATTTTGTCTTCTTTCAGACTTACCACATATTGCTATCACATTCTCTTAAGGGGAATGAGAATGAAGCAAATTCAATGGGACGGGTTTCCACTTCTTTGACCACAATCATACATGAATTTGATCATGGCAAGACATAGAAATTTTACCACTTCGGGTGGTTATAATTTCTTGCTAACTCCATAAGAGTTATAATCAAAGTTCATTATGTTTGCTTGCATTTAAAATCAAATTATAAATTCAAGAATTTAAAAGAGAAAATAAGGTAAAATACTTACCTTAAATCCAGAATTTAATCATGAAGGAAGTTCATGGAACAATTGACAATCATTATGCTCAATCCAAAGCTTCTACTCAATTGGTTAGAGTCTCATGTTGATAACGTGTTATGAAACAATAAAAGAAGAAGAACAATATTGCAGAGAAAGAGAAAGTGAATTCTTATTGAATTTTGGGATGAATTACAATAGAATAGAACTCCCTATTTATAGGAAAATAGTGACTTATAGCATGTTTGGTCAAGCTTCTAAAATCAGCTTATTTTGAGAAGTGTTTTTCTCAAAAGTACTTTTAATTTGAAAAGCACTTTTAAGCAGTAATTAGTGTTTGACAAAGTTTTTGAAAACTGTTTCTCAGTGTATTTTTCTCAAAAGTGCTTCTCAGAAAAGTGCTTTTGGAGAGAAGCTACTTTTTTCAGCTTCTCCAAAACTGCTTCTGTTTCTCCTCAAAAACACTTTTTTCCTTCCAAAAGCTTGGCCAAACACCTCATTTTTTGGCCAAAAAAAACACTTTTGGCCCAAAAAAAAGCTTGGCCAAACAGGCTATTAGCCACCAAGTAAAATTCCTAAGATCTCTCTAAAATATAGACATTCACCTTAAATAGAATTCTATTTATAACCGTTCATATTTATTTATTTTTGGAAATCGCCAAAGTGTGGGAAGTGAAGAACTAGAAATTGGTCAAAGGTCCAAATATTGGGCCTCGTAAAAAGGAAGTTAAAGGTGAACCAACACTTGCATTAAATAGAATTGCCACCTTTAATGCTTCTATTTTTGGACACTATTGGTGAGGAGCATATGGCAATAATTGGCCTAAACTTCATCTGTGACTTCAGCTGGAGAATATTTCTCTACTCTCAAGTTAGATAGAGAAATTTGATGGTTAAGAGCTTTATATGCAAGTACCATATAAACTTAGCAATTTACAGTCAATATTTTTTATGCTCATCTGCTGTTAAGATATTCGAAAGAACGAAGAAACACTATTTCATTCATTTCTGTTCTGAATACAATGTTGAGGAGTCTGAGTGCACGTAACTCACTATGCCGAGTTGACTTATAAAAGAAAATTTCTATCTCAAAATTGAGCGAGTACATCAACAGACATTTCAGGCATAGCTTGAGTGCAAGTACTAAACAGTGTTCTGAGCTTCTTTCTTAATATCTCTAGCCGAGCCTGGACTTGCCTGATCTGAGGAAAGCGTATCGAAGGAATCTTAAGATCTGAACATAGCGCGTGGCCTCCACAGCCGAGCAGCACAAGAATTGAGCTCAGTCAAATTGAGCTGAGCACATATTCTCAACATCTACGACTGTATAGTTTCTACGGCAAAGGACCTGATCTGCCTCTCTACTATCATCAATAGTTTAAATAAGCCACCGTTATACTAATAGAACAACCAAGTCCCTGACGTTATACTATTAAACACAAATACTTTTATTTTAACAGATGGGCCATGTGGCAACATCAAAATCATCCGGTTAAATTTAATATAGATCCGACCCAACCCATTACCCAACCCGATCCAACATAGGTAGTGTGAAGGGTTGGATCGGGTTGGGTAATGGGCTGGGTCGGGTCTATGTTAAATCTAATGATTTTGGTGGTGCCACGTGGCCCATCTGTTAAAATAAGGGTATTTGTGTTTAATAGTATAGCGGCAGGGGCTTGGTTGCTCTAATAGTATAACGGAGGGCTTATTTAAACTATTGATGATAGTAGAGAGACAGATCAGACCATTTTCCGTAGTTTCTAAGCACATGATACAGTTGACCTTAATATTGGTTCAAGTAGTATACTAATCACCTGCACCCCAGAAGAGGCAAAATTGTTTGGTGATTTCTTCTCATCAATCTAAGCCTTCGTGGAGATAGTTATTGGTTACCTGTGTTGGTGCAAAGTAGAAGGTACCCAGTGCATTAGTCGACGTCCGTGTTAGCTGGCTAAAACACCACCATAACAACAAAAGAAGGTCCATTCACCTGCACCAATATTGAGCTGATAATAGCAAGAAAGGTATTACAATTCATCGCTGCTGATAGGAATGCTAAACACCGGATGTCAAGCCAGCTTTTGTTGTCACTGCATAATCGATATTAATATTCAGCTATTAGTTACAGCAAGACTTCACAATGTGTACATCATAATCAATAGACAATTCAAACATGTGGCAGACATCTTTTTCCACCTTCCAAACTACTAGAATGGAATGTAATAAGAATTATATTGGATTTGGATATATATCAAGTTACAAAAATTGATGAAGTGATTGATTAAATTAAGTTAAATATTGAGAAGCTTAAAAGTAGCATTGGATTTCTTCAAAGCAGGCTACATCAAATATTTAATTGTACATTTGAAGTGGTTCTTACATCTCACAAAAGTGTAAAGCAAATTAAAGAAACCTGTTGTTCTATCTGCAGTCAATTGTTCTCGTCTCAGCCAGTAAAAGATCAGTTTTGAGGTAGAACATTCCGAAACATCTCTTTTGTTTATGATCTTTAGCAGTATGATGAAAATATTGAGAATTGAATTTACAAATGTGAAGTAACCGCAGCAAAATGAGTATCAGGGGATAAACTCTGAACTATCATAAAAGTTTCCTTTCTATAGTTTAACTAATAACTATCAGAAGACATAATTTTCTAAAGTATGATAAACAGTATAACCCCGTTGAGAAGGTAATGTCATCTTCAGATTACACAAAATGACTAAAATTAGGATTAAACTAAAATGATTAACTCTATAGAGGTATTAAAACACCAATGTATTTGTAAAGTTTATACAAGAAACTGAAAGAAATAAATAACACAAGGAACTTACTTTTAGGTGTGGTTTGTAGATCAGTCTTGTAGAGAAAATACATCAAAATTTGCTTCACACCACCTATATTCTAAATTTAGTACCATTCAAGTTGATTGCTGAAACAATCTCCCAATTATAGTCTGTAGTCAGGTCCATCTGAATTCCCCAGACCCTCAGCAAGTATATTGCCAACAGTATCCTGTGTGATCAAACTGTCATGGGAACGCTTTCTGGAAAATGTTTCATCTTCCACGCTGGAACCGACTAATAAAGCGTGAGTACTAGCATCAGGGACCCATCCTTTTTCCAACATCGAATCCAGTAAGAAAGAGGCCTTGTTTTTGTATCCCTCTTTCAAGAGGGCATTTATCAGCATGTTGTACATAGCTGAATCAACAACTTCAAATTCTGCGACGAGCTTATCTACTGAAGAAAGTATCACATGGACCTGAGAGTTTTTCACCAGATATTCTAGAAGTTCAACAAGTGTTTCTGAATCTGGTGGTAGACCCCGACTAAGCATTGAACCCAAGAACAGGGCGGACTTCTCTATACGCCCAAGTGAAGTCATGCCCCGAATGAGAATGCAATATGTCTCCGCATCCAGGGTACACCCATCTATGATCATTCTCGAGATCACTATAAAGAGATCACTTGCTCTGCCTAAACTGAATAGGCCTTGCAATACGCTGTTGTAAGCAGCAGTAGAAGACAATGTACCAGAATAATATGCCAATGGTAGCATTTTGATTGCTCTACCAGCGTAGCCACTAGTACAAAGTCCCTTCATAAGCTTGTCAAACGGGATGGACTGAAGAGCGCATTTCCTTGTTGACATGAAGCAAAATACTTCAGCAGCTTCCTGAATCTTTTCCTTTTGGCAAAGACACTCAATAAGTTGAGCATATGATGCCAAATCTATATTTAACCCAGCTTTGGCACTAAGTAGATGAAACAAAGCCAAAGCATCGTCACATTCACCTAATTTGCATTTGCCAATGATGAGAGCAGAATATGTAGAAGAATCAGGGCCAACGGAGGAAACAATCATTCTAGCAAGATACTTCAAGGCGTCATTCACCCTTTTATTATCACACAAGTATCTAATCATGATATTCCAAGAACGCTGATCTGTGATGTTTCTCTCAAGCATTTCATCAAACAGATCTCTGGCCATACTAAAGCTTCCATCATTTAGAATAGCTTCAAGAAGTGCATTGTAAGGCAATACACTTGCAACTTCTTTGTCATTCAGAAACTCCTTAGCTTCGCTCAACATATTCAATTCACATAATCCATCTATTATACTCATGAACACATCGTCATCTGGCGTAACATCACTATGCACCATCTCATCTACAAGTTTTACAGCATCAACCACGAGAAGATTCTCGCACAAACACTTTATCATTGCCCCATAAGTTGGTGTATCCGGAAGAACCTTAGATTCTTTCATCATAGAGAACAGCCTCATCACTACCTCTAATTTATTCATCTCACAAAATAAAGGAATTATATGAGCGTAAAAGTTAGAAAAATCTGGTTCACACCGTATTCTAAACATATCATCTAAAATTACAAGTGCCTCATCCACTTTACCCCTTGCAACAAGTTCACCAATAATTATCTGAAAGGTCATTCCGTTAGGATTACAGCCTTTCTTATGAAGACGTTTGTATTGGTCCAATGCAGCACCGACACGATTGGCAGCAAACAAAGCCTCTATCAGATAATTAAGTGTATCAATATTGGGACCAATTCCAGCTTTCACAATCTCCTTATATACGAATAATACATCCTTAAATTCTTTCTTTTCCTTGACAAGCGCACCCAATAATTGATTAAATTCAGATATAGAGAGCTTTAAGCTAATACAAGAAAGAACACATAAAGCCTCACTAAGCTTACTATTTCTAACAAATGCATCTAACAAAGCCAAAAGAACCTGTTCAGAATTTGGACATTTCTCCTTTATCATCTCATTACAAAATCCTTCAATTTCTTCTACTTTACCAGCCATACCTAGCTTGAAGATAATATGAAAATAAGTATCAGCAGAGTGATGAAACCTTTTTTGAAGGGAAGCCCATTTGAACGAAGAATCCAAATCAGTAGTGGAATCAAGAAGGCTGGCTAAGGTTTCAGGGTGAAGCTTACTCTTTAAAAGTTGAATCTTTGAATCAAAGTAAGAAGAAGGGGCAAAGGGTTGATTGGTTTCAGGGGTGATTTGAATTGTACAAGCAGCAGGGAGTGAAGAAAGAGAGGATTTTAAACAAACCCAGTTGGGGATTTCCTTGGGAAGCTTTAAAGTTGAGAGTTTTATCACCATTGAAGTTGCTCAGTCGTCACTTGTATTTCACCGAAAAAGGAACATTATAAATGGATACTCATTTTGAGTTGGACAAAATAGGAGAATTAAGCAAGGTTGATGCGAAAGGGAGGATGCAGAAAACAGCACCGAATTGAATTCTGAACAGGAAAAAGAATCAGGGGAACAGAATCGGTAAAGGGAGCAGACAAACCCAGAACTCAAAAAATAGAGTACTTTCTCTTTGGTCCATGAGTTTCGGGGAGTTGAGAATTGGCGTTGTCAAGTTTATAAAGGGTAGTCTCTCCCTTGTTCATCCCTCTAAAGTCTAAACGTATAAAAGTTGTTAAATTAAATCAACCTTGTGGCCTGGGAATGGGTAAAAAGTAAAAAACAACATTTGGCAATACAGACTTGGGTATTTTATTCTTTCCATTTGTCAACAAATTGTAATGAATCTCAATATTGAATGTAATAGTAAAATGTAAATGGAATTGAACGGCGGAAGTCAATGGAGAATTTTATTAGGTCATCTCCTATCTTAACATCAAATTTCACATTAAATTTCACTCCAAAATGGTGTAACCATTACACTATATTTTACACCAAAAAGGAATATTCATTTTCTTATTCTTCTCTCTCTTTTAAATTATATTATTATCTTCTATTTAAATTTTATTTTTTTCAAACAAATTCTTTCTTTTTTCTTTTTTCCATATTCATCACATATAATTCACATTCACCACTTATATAATCATTTATTACAAAAGTATTTTAAAGGATAAATCAACTAAAAGTGAAATCATTGATAAAAGATAATTAAATAAATATTACATCATAGTAAATTTAATTTAAGTACCACATAAATATTCAACGTTCGCCTCTATTCTCCCATAAATGCTCGATTAATGCATTACGAAGTGTGAAATGCGCATCTTTATCCTTAATTTTTTGTGTCTAGCTAAAAATTGTTCAAATCGGTGATCTTCATCTACAACCATTTCTACCGTATGAGCTGGACATTCACGTGCATCTTTAATGTAATTTTAATTTTAATGTATCCTCATTTGATGTACTTTTAATGTTAATGGATTGTTAATTTTCTTTTTTAAATTTTAGTTTTCACTTTTCAATTTTAGCAACATTAGATATCTTACACTTGCATATTTCATTTTTAAATAATGGTCATATTTCTTTTTATACAATTATAATAATAATAAAATTAACTTATAATTTTATATAAATATAATATATACAAAAATTAATATATCAAAAAAATAGAATATAAAATTAAATTATAAAGATCTTAATATAAAAATTAATTATATTAATTTTGTGTTGAATAAAATAATATTAAACCAAATTTTGTGTTGATGAATAGTGTTGCACCAAATTTGGTGCAACACTATTCACACTCTATAATGGTGCAAGATTTATTGTAGGGTTGGAGCAAAAAAACACTAAATTTTGCACCAAATATAGATTTGGTGCAAAAAATAGTGGAAGGTTGGAGATAGCCTTAGCTCATCTAATGTATTACAATATATAGAATGAGTAACTACAAGCTATTACAAAGGTCTTCAATGGAGCCCTGCAGAAAGAAGAAGAGAATTTGGGTAAGGTAGAGAGGATCGAGAGAGAAGAATGAAGAGAGAGAATTAGTTGAGTACCGACAATTGTCTAACTGATTCTGTTGAGAATCTGTTATTAGTAATAGTCTCTAGAATATTCTCCCTTAGATTTTATTAGGACTTGTAATTTGAACCACACATCTTTAAGTGATTTGGACGTCCCTGATGCTGCCACGTCGCTCTCTTATTCTTTCATCTTTAACCCTACTACTAATTCCTCACATTTCCTTTTCTTCTTCAGCCGACAACCTTAGGTCATAACAATACCCCGCCTATGAAGAAAGATCTTGTCCTTAAGGTCTGAGTAAAGCCACAAAATCAGGAAATTGACTCTTAATATAGCCTCAATCTTCCCATGTTGCTTCTTCTTCCCCTAGATTTGTCCATTGCACCAGCACCTTAAGCCCCACTGCATAATTGACCTTAACCATTCGCCACTGCAAAATTGCTAATGGTTGGGCCAACATCTGGCCTTCTTCGTAACAAATCGGTGGTTGTTGTTGTGGAGAGATTGTTGGACCCACACTCTTCTTGAGCTGTGACACATGCAAGATTAGGTGGATTTTAGACCCAGATGGAAGCTCAAGTCGGTAAGCCACTACTCTTATTTTTTCTGTAATTTTATACGACCCATAGTACTTAGCACGTAGTTTCAAGTTTCTTCTCACTGGTACTTAGGTTTGCATGTACTACTAGAGTTTTAGATAGACTAAATCTCCCACCTCCAAATTTCTGTCTGACCGGCGTTTGTCGGCATAGAATTTCATGCGAGCATGTGCTTGATTCAAATTTTCCTTCAAGTTCTACAACATTTGTTGTCTCTGAGCTATAAGCGACCCTGCTTCTGTATGTATAAAATATGGTAAGGATCCCAAAGGAACTTGTGTAGGTGGAAATCCATATAGGGCTTGAAAAGGGGTGATCTTTAGTGAACTTTGGTAATTGGTGTTATACCACCAATATGCTAATGGTAGCCACTTTACCCACTGCCTAGGATTAGTAAATACCATAGACCTCAAATAAGATTCGAAGCATCTGTTGAGCCTCTCCGTTTGGCCATCAGATTGGGGATGATAGGAGGTAGACATATTCAATTTAGTTCCCATAGTCTTGAAAAGCTGCTGCCAAAATTGACTAGTAAAAATGGCATCTCTGTGTGTTACAATAGTCCTGGGCAATCCATGCAGCTTATAAATATCATTTAGGAAGGTCTCAACTACATCTTGTGTTGTATAAGGATGTCTATGGGCCACAAAATGGCCATACTTGGTTAGTCGATCCACTACTTCCAATATAATTTCCATACAACCAGACTTAGGAAGTCCCTCAATGAAATCCATGGCTATGTCCTGCCATGGCATTTCTGGAATGGGTAAAGGCTGTAATAGACCTGGAGAAAGCACATTTTCTGTTTTCATTCTTTTACAAATTTCACATTCTGAAACCCTCTTTATCACCCCAGACTTCATGTTGGGCCAATAAAATACTCTTTTAATCCTTCTGTAAGTCCCCATCTGTCCAGCATGACCACCCAGTGTTGACTGGTGTAATACCTCAAAAATCTGATTTATTAGGTGAGTTCCTTTTCCTACATATATCCTCTGTTTGTACCTTATAATTCCCCGATGTAAGGTATAGTATGGCTTCCTACCAGGAACAGTTGCTAGCTCAATAGTCAATTGTGCAACTGTAGGATCATTCTGGTAACTTTGGATAATCTCTTGCATCCAAGTAGGTTCAACAGTGGTGATGGCATTCAGACTGGAGTCCTCTATCTCCTTTCTAGATAATGCATCAGTTATTCTATTCTCTGTCCCTTTTTTGTACTGTACTTCATAATCCAACCCTAGCAACTTAGTTAAGCCTTTCTACTGGAGAGCAACTGTTACTTTATGCTCCAATAAGTACTTCAAATTGTGATGATCAGTCCTGATAATAAAGTGTCCCCCTTGTAAATAGTGTCTCTATCTGTCCATTACTGCTAGGACTGCCATATACTCCTTCTCATAAGTAGACAATCCCCAATGTCTAGGGTCTAAGGCCTTGCTGAAAAATGCTAGTGGTCTTCCTTATTGCATTAGCACAGCTCCTTTTTCCTTTGAACAAGCATCGGTTTCCACCACAAATGTATTGGTGAAATCTCAATGCTAAGACAGGTGCAGTGGTCATTGCTTGTTTAAGGTTGCTGAAGGCTGCTTCTGCTTCATGTTCCCAATAAGTACTTCAAATTGTGATGATCAGTCTTGATAATAAAGTGTCCCCCCTTGTAAATAGTGTCTCTGTCTGTTCATTGCTGCTAGGACTGCCATATACTCCTTCTCATAAGTAGACAATCCCCAATGTCTAGGGGCTAAGGTCTTGCTGAAAAATGCTAGTGGTCTTCCTTCTTGCATTAGCACAGCTGCTATTCCCTTTGAACAAGCATCAGTTTCCACCACAAATGTTTTGGTGAAATCTGCCAATGCTAAGACAAATGCAGTGGTCATTGCTTGTTTAAGGTTTTTGAAGGTTGCTTCTGCTTCATGTTCCCATTGAAAGGAGTTCCTTTTAAGTAGGTTAGTCAAGGGTTTACTGATCACCCCATATGATTGGACAAACCTCCTATAGTACCCTGTTTGTCACAACCCGAAATTTCCACCTTCAGGCCGTGATGGCGTCTAACGTTGAACCCGCTAGACAAGCCAATATTTAATTAAGTTTACTTGCTTACAATTAAAATAACAACAATGACTAGAGCAAATATAATCAAAGAATGAGGAAGACTAGTAAATTCAAGAACTTTAACGATAAACCTCATAAAAACTTCCTCAATTACACCCCAAAAATCGGTATCACAATCTCACGAACAGTCTAAGATTTCACTAAATACAATGGTCTGAAATAAGTGAATACAACTGTCTTGGAATTACAGGATAAGACAGAAAATGAGAAAAAGGATAAGAGGAGATGCCAAGGCCTGCGGACGCCTGCAGGACTACCTCAGTGTCGCTGTGGACTGAAGGCTACTCCCTGAGTCACTGTCCACTGGGTCCAGCGCTATAGTCTGCACAACATAAAGAAGTGCAGGTGTAGCATCAGTACAACCGACCCCATGTACTGATTAAGTGCCGAGCCTAACCTCGGCGAAGTAGTGACGAGGCTAGGACACGACAACAATAACACATGTGCAATTCAATAGTATAACAGGAAATAAGCAAGTAAATACAACAACGGGGAAGAACATGCTGGAGATAAAGGGCAACAACTAACAGAAACAACAGAGCAAGATAGCAGTTGAAATGTATAAATAACAGCAGGAATTAACAGCTCTGAACAAGTAAATAAACAGAAACGGCACGGCATGTCCCCTCGTGCTATAACCTCACAATTACTCGGCACAGAATGTCCCCTCGTGCATAAATAAATAATCACTCGACACGGAATGTCCCCTCTTGCATAACCTCACAATCACTCGGCACAAAATGTCCCCTCGTGCATAAATAAATAATCACTCGGCACGAAATTTCCCCTCGTGCATAACCTCACAATCATTCGGCACGGAATGTCCCCTCGTGCATAAATAAATAGTCGCTCGGCACGGAATGTCCCCTCGTGCATAACCTCACAATCACTCGGCACGGAATGTCCCCTCGTGCATAACATATATGAAAGCAACAATAGACAAGAAAATTCAACAATAAGAAACCTTTAATGCACGGAAATGTTTAACAAGAATTCTACCGTTACGGCAAGGAACACAGCTATAACCAATCTCACTCAGAAGTACAATTTGAACAATTAATCCTCAACCGAACGAATAATCAACAATATTCTACGTCATGAATTACCCTCAAGGCATAGCTTCCAAAATGACAATTACTTCATAACACAGAGAATATCAATGAAAACTATATAAATCATCAAGTTCGACTCACGGGCATGCTTGACCACAACATATAGGTACTCGTCACCTCATCTATACGTTGGACATGAATATCACATAGCAAATAAGACTCAATACCTATTCCCTCAAGCTAAGGTTAGGCCAAACACTTACCTCGATGCCACGAACACAAATCAAGCCTCAACTACCGCTTTACCTCTTGATTCCACTACCAACTCGCTCGTATCTAGCCACAAGTTACTTAATTATATCAATAAATGCTAAATGAATGAATTCTAATGCTTGGAAATGAGTTTGCTAAAGTTTTCCCCAAAAAGTCAAAAATCGAACCCGAGCCCGCTTGGTCCAAACCCGAAATTCGGACCAAAATCCGATTACCCATTCACCCCCCGAGCCCGGATATATAATTGGTTTTGGAATCTGACCCCAAATTGAGGTCTAAATTCCCAAATTTCAATATTCTTAGGTTTTTCCCAAAATTCCCAATTCCACCATGAAAAACCCTAGATTCTAGGATGAAATCTTGTAAAAAGAAGTTAAGGAGTAAAGAAAATGAGTTAGAAATCACTTACAAATGTTTTGGAGAAGAAAGAGTGTTTAGAAAATCGCCTCTTATGTTTTTAGGGTTTTGAAAAATAGAAAATAACTGAAAATCCCGTTTATATATACCCCTCCCAGGCCTCCACCGCGGACCGCGCTAGAGCGACCGCGGCCGCGAAGGCCTCATTGCAGAGCTTGCTGAAACTCCCCCACCGCGGACCGCGCTAGGGCGACCGCGACCGCGAAGGTCTCACCGCGGATCGCGAAAGGTCGATCGCGGACCTCGCTGTGGGTTCAGAGACCTGGCCCCTCAGACCTGCAACAGCTGTGTTCTAGTTGAGTACCAGCAATTGTCTAACTGATTCTGTTGAGAATCTGTTATTAGTAATAGCCTCTAGAATATTCCCCCTTAGATCTCCACCCTTGATCTTATTAGGGCTTGTAATCTGAACCACACATCTTTAAGTGATTTGGATGCCCCTGATGTTGCCACGTCGCTCTCTTATTCTTTTATCTTTAACCCTACTACTAATTCATTTCATTTCCTTTTCTTCTTCTTCAGCCGACAACCTTAGGTCATAACACAAATGGTCATGTTGAATTGTATACGTGACAATTCAATTGGACAGTTACCATATGGGGGGAGATGAATTTGAATGATGTAAGTCTTTTCTTTCTTTTGCATCAAGACGTATCACTAAAAGAGGGTTGTTATTTCTTCTTTGGCATTACCACTTGGTTAGCCCAAACGACGTCTGTGTTCATCAAAAAGTTTTGATTTGGGCAGCTAAAGTACTGTTACTGATTGGAAGTTTTTGTTCCCCTACTTTGTTTTAATGTATAATCTTTAGAACTAAATGCAGATATTAGAATAAGAGCAATGGATCAAACCTATTTCCTGGGGTCAAATTTTTGGTTCCCATAACCAAATGCTTTTCTTTCCCTTAAAGGTGTTGATACTTCGGAAACCTCTTCTGTGGTAATGTTCTAACAACTACTTTCTCGTCAAACGAAGATTTCTCTACTCTTCTTCCTTTTATCTTTCTCCTAAAAGATTCCTTCTCTAATCTTGTGTTTTCGTCTCATTTCTTTCCAGCCCTACGTGAACGTTTTATTCACTATACATATGAGTGATTGCTCATATTGCTTACTTATTAATTAGACCAAGTTAACCATGGATTGCATTCAGATAATCAAATATTAAACTTCTTGCCGCTGTCAGTTTTAGCATTCCTATGATATCTCAAAATTTCATGGAAAAATCACATAGTATAATCACCCTCAAAATAACAGCCGGAAAAATATATATTTATTGTATACATAATGTATATGTTATATATAAATTTTACACACTTTCAGCTAACGAATATAAATAGTTTCTGGCCTCTGCTACCAAATATAAATACTTTCTGGCACAGGCTAAAAGTGGTAATACCCCATCATTCACAGTTTATCATCAGCGATCAGAAAAAAGGAAACTGCACAAAATAATGAAACCCATAGCGCCAAAAGAGACCTTATTTTAGCTGATGGTATGGGGAAGAACCCGATTAAGCTGTTTCTGTTTTAGATCCGGAGTAGTTACCACTTACCAGATTCACCGTTGTCTAAAGTGAATTCCTTCTGTTTCTATTAGCCCCAATTCCCAAACCAAGATTGCACCAGAAACAAAAACAGAGAGGGTATATATGCACAGTACTATATCTAAAGGATGAAATTAGAAAACCCTTAAATTTAATTGATCATTTGCGTCAAACACTCGAGAATTTTATAGAAACTTCAAGTCTTTGATAAAACCAGCCGAAATCATTTTTTCTTCCAAAACACAATTCTATAATAAGGCGCAAATTATACATACTCAAGGAAATGATCTTTGGTATTACCAAGTAACTAGAGAGACGGGACTAAAGTTGCTGCAACAAACAAATGTAAAACGAAGAAAGCTCTATTTTAAAGGTTACTGATGAAAATGAGCTCCTTCCAGTTCCAGCCATAACAACATATATCTACAATAATTTAAAACAGTTGGGGGAATGAAACCTTAAGCATGCAGAGTGAGATGAAGCATACAACTCTTTTTGTATGCTGTCAGCTTGATGATAAGTAGAATAATCCATAACTAGATTACCAAACCTTCAATGACAACTGTGTTGAAGTGATGAAGGACTCAGTCGTTTGTCTCTAACTTCTTCCATAATTGCAAGTGAAAAGTATGATACGGTTGAAGGAATTTTAGGTCTTCACACAAACTCTCATTTAGCAGTTGCATAATACCATAATCTGCCACATAATTTTTGTTCGCATAGTCCTGTTTGTTGAAACACAAGGGTAGAAGACTTTCAATTCTCTTGCCAGAAAACAAAGATCTGAATATCTTCATACTGCAAGATACAGCTTTAATAAAGACTAGTCTAATAATAACTCGGCTCCAACAGCTTCAGAGTCCTTAACTCCAGTATTTCGCCCTCGATATAAACCAAGCATAACCATCTCCATGAATTGTATACCTGATACCTGCTCTGTAATAACTCGTTTCCGACAGTTTTAGAGTCTTCAACTCCAGTACTTTTGCCCTCCATATTAAAGCAGACAAGCTTATCCTTCTCACTGAATTGTATACCTGATACCTGCTCTAAGATTCATAGCTTCACCAATCTCTATGTTAGATAAAAGAGCAACTAGGACATTCTCACATATGTTACTCGAAGAGTTCCTGAATCACTTCTTCGCTGGATAGCACCTGAATCACTGTTAGCAACTTTGATTTAGAACTAGGATACTCTCACATATGTTACTCAAAAAGTTCCTGAATAACAGTTTTACCGGAAAGTCCCTGAATCACTGTTAGCAACTTTCCACATATATTGATCCGCTTAATCAATAACCAATAACCGGGCAATAAAGCAATAGCCCAAATACGAAGCACCAACCACGTGATAGCAATCTCTCGCTTAAGATATTCTAGAATTCTAGCCAAAGCCGCCTCGGAAGCCTTTAATAAAACATCCAACATAGCTCCCACCACAGTGATTTCTTATTTCCCAGGAAAAAGATGAACAGCCAAACTATAACTATATCTATTTCATGAACAATCTAATTAACATAAATACAGCTACTTAATCCATTGCGACACTTTAAGAGGAGAAATGGGCCAGATTGATCTGTTACCAGTTCAGTCGACAAGTGCATGAAGGAACTGATAAGAAGAACCTATAAGCCATCTCTCCCGTCCATACCCAGATGTTGCAGATCTTATGTCGCAGCTAAGACCCCCGAGTCAGGGACGATCTCTGCTAGAGTAATCTTAATTGGTTGCCACCCGGATTGATGTTGTACAAGCCATTTCTTCATGCTAATAACCATATGCAAGATCTGAAGTATTTCGCCTAAAGCAAGCTCCTTTAAGCACATTTTCTTAATAACTGTAGCTGCTTCAAACCTAGTGAAGAATCAAGTAAATAAGCAAATTCAAATTAGATTATATCAGCCAGATACACACGAGAAACTATCTTTATAGGATCTAACAAAAAAAGCCCGTTTGGCATTATCCTGAACCTAAAAGCTTTTTCCTCAATACAACGTTGTCAAATTTTTAATTGGATGTCCTACAACAAAATGAATACTTTTGAAAACCTCTCCAACATCCACCAAAATCTGGTAAGGTTCAACTTAAATGAGATCCCATTACCTGCACTGAGTAGCACTTATGGCGGCTCTTCCAGCAGAAGATGATAGAAATTTCTGGAGGTCATCCCATGCTTCTTTGGGATATTGTTTCATATTACCGCTAATAGGGTTCACACACTTCCATAAGTTCTCATTTTTACCAACATATAATTGCCAAGCACCTGTTTTCTTTGTTACTACCAGCTGTTGTTCAACTGCGCTTGCAAGAGCCTTCTTAACATCAGTATTGCGGTGTTTTGGATCTCCATATTTGATGCAATCTGAAATGTTTGCTTCAGTAGGCATAATCTTCTCATTTTTTAGGGTGTTCAATGCAAGTAAAATGACTCCAATAAGACCTTGAACATACTCAGAAGGTTTTGGGCATCCTGGAGCTCCCCACACACCGTTGAGCGGTCCATTACTGCTATTTGTTAAAGATGATGGTGGTGGTGGAATCTCAGGGCTGGGATGTGGATACCTGTTGACCTCTTTTTCAAGGTAAAATGGTGTTTTCTTCTGCAAATTGTTTCCTTTCTGAGGCCCATTTATGTTAGTATAAGAATTCTCAATCTGAGGAGGTTGTCTCAATTCTCCATTCCACGATTGAGAAAAAGGACGATTATGACCATTGTTGGAGTTTTCACTGATTTTTAGCTTACCCACATCAGGCATAGGTATTTGAAAGCCTGAGGAGAAGCCTTGTGCATCAGACCTAGGAGGCATTGGTTGAGAATGATGCACATGCGAATTAGGTGGTAAGAAATTACCAGGTGGAATTACCGGTGATGCTGGGAGGTTGTTTGGCCTTACTGGAGGATAATTATTTTGATAACTGCTCTGTGAGTTGTTTCCATTTGTCCAGGAAGGCTCGAGATTACCAGGACCACCGTTCGACGCAGATACAGGCCCACTGAACGGAGTTCTTGAATTATGAGATCCAGGCAACTCCACTGAATCATTGAACTGCTTAGGATACCCATATCCTGGTTGATGGAAGTTTGCAGCACCACGATTTTCTTGTGTGCCGGACATTGCAGATGAAGTTCGTGATATATTGGGTTGATTCACACTTTTACGAACTGGTCTGCCCTTTTGTTTATTATCGGTACCCCTTCCCCCATTGTTAAACTTCACTTGCGGGCTTTCATGGAAAGTATCAACAGCCTGGCTCATCAGACTGGAATCACTGGATGACGTAGATAATGCGTCTGAAGTGGCTAAAGAACCGTAACTGCTATTTACAAGTTGACTTGATTCACTATTTGTCAAAGGCGGTCCTCCAGCTGAAAGGCTTGTCCAGAGCCATACAGTCTTCGCAGCAGCAACAAGTGGCACAGATGCTTTTTGAGGTTGTGCTAGAAGAATATTATATCTGCGCATGCGTAATTGATGAAGTGCGTTTGAAAAGTCACGATCTCCCGAAATCAACAAATAATTAGCAGGTGCAGGATTGTCAACTGCCCAAAATAACATGTCCACAAGAATTTTTTTATCACTTGCATCTTTGACACCTATACACATTTGGTCCAAAATTAGTCAAAGTTGACTCCAAGCAGTTCTAAACAGATTTAATCAAGCTACCATAAGTGCTAAAAATAAGAATCATGAACACACTGGTTTTCTCTTAGTGTATACACCACCTCCAAATGTTATCTTAAGACTCAGTTAGCTATTCACTTAGTTAACAACCATCAATAGAGGTAAGGTTAATACTTTAGTCAGCTGGCACTGAAAAGGGATCAACCAAATAACAATATTAGATTAAGATAAGAGTCAACTAAGGAAACCACATATCAACTCCAAATTTTCACTTTTGTACAAAGCTGTAAGGCAGCATATGTGACCAGTCAAACTATAAAGTTTTAACACCTAGCGATCACTGATATAAAGGGGCAGCCGGTGCACTAAGCTCCGGCTATGCGCGGGTTCGGGGAAGGGCCGGACCACAAGGGTCTATTGTACGCAGCCTTACACTGCACTTACCCTGCATTTCTGCAAGAGGCTGTTTCCACGGATTGAACTCGAGGTCACATGGAGGCAACTTTAAGCAAATATCAATGAATTGAATATGTTTAGAGCAGAAAACATAGGCTCCTACTAGCTCGAGGAAATAACTTTCAAAGAAATTTTCAGGGAAAAAAATTATGAATCGACCATGTACTCCTAGTTCATAATACATATACTTAAATTTTTATTTTTATTTTTGAAAAAAAAAACATCTATTCCATTGTCATCAAAGAGAATGGACTGTGCAGTAGTACCCCACGCAATGACTTAAAATCCTGGATCTGGCTCAGACCACTATTTTGGTTTCTTCACGATTTAGAGAAGATGAGCTCTACAATTATGAAACAAAAGATCAGCAACTCATAACAGTTTTCAATCCGTGCTAAACAGATACCAAAACACCCCATCCTTGTCACTGGTAGGGCGTTCGAAAAGAAAAGTAAAGAAAAGAACATTACTTCCTTTTATTTTGAGTCACCTAATAAAAATATTTTGTTTCATAAATTTAAAAACTTGGGTATATCATCGGACAAAATACAATTTTGCATCTAACCGTGAGAATTCAGACACAGGAAAATCAGATCGACACATGCATAGATTCCAAGACTAAGAGTCAATCAAGCGCTTTAGACCATCATAGACACTCCGTTGACTTAATAATCAGCACCAAAGACAATCAAAAAGCCAAAATTCAACTAGATCTAACAGATCCTGTTCAATCACACAATTTCATTTACCCTCCAACATAGATCAACTCAAGCAGCCATCAAATCAACTAAAAAGAAGTCATTTTATCAAAATTAAACAAACTAACAACCATGCAAACAACAAAAATGTATTTTTACGCATCAGTCCATAAAAGTATACCTGCAGGTACATGATTAAGGGCGATTCCAGTACTATTAAGCGCCTGCTGAACAGAAGGAGAGATCTTAGTAGTATCGCCGTAAGCGGAAATTGAAACGGGTCCACAATAGTTCATATTCACAAGAGCAGAACTTATATTCTGAGCGATAGCGTGAGGATCAGATCCTCTAGGTACTTGACAGTTTTCTATATCCCACCACACCGAAATCCTCGCCGTTGAGTACTGTGACTCCGCCGTACCCGACTGTTGCGGCCCTCCCCCTCCGCCGTTCCCATTCCCGCCGGCACCGCCCATTTCCTACGATTCCTGGTCTTAAAAAAACACAAAGTTAAGTACGATTTTCCCGTTGCCGGAGAAATGCGCACGATAGCGAGTACCGATGTCTAAAATTTAGTCTTTTTATGTTGTCTGGTGTGTAAGGTTACTTGAGGAGTGCGTAGGATTAGAGAGGATATAGAACGTTGGAAAATTATAAAGGGGTGAGGTGGGGGATGTCGAGGGATACGTAGTGACTGGGGTGGAAGATTCATGGGGTCCGTGAAATGACAATTATATCCTTGAATTGGAAAATGAGTGAGTAATAATACTGTAAATGGAGTCTTTGGAATTGAGTCATTGACACATGGCTTGACTTCCATTTAGAAAAAGAGCTTAGTAGGAATGTAATTATTTGTATTTTCTCTTTTTCTTTTTATTTAAGTTTGATTATTGACTCTATCATTTCAATCTTAAAAATAAATATTTTTCTATTCCAGACTTACGTGGATTGCAGTAGTTGGATCTCTCAACGTCATTATTTTTTCTTTCTTGGAAAAAAATATATGAATGAGAGTGTACCATGAAGAAATGTGCAAAAATGAAAGCTTCTATGTGAATAGAATTCGTACTTTATTAGGAAAAAAATTATTATTATCATTTAATACTTACCGAGTGTAAATAAGTTTCTTTTCCATTTAACTGAATGTAGATTTGAGCAGTCAATGCAACTCTAATCTAAGTAGTGGTAGTTTTGGAATTGACGGAATCACGAATGGCTTGACTCGCATTGTTATTGACTACAGTCTCTATCTTTTAACTGTAGGCTGTAGCATTTAAGTTTGTTCGTTGACTTTACTCTTCAATATGGATTTTTTTCCAATCTACCACGTTGATTGGCGATGATGAAAAGTATTTTTAAGCTCTGAAATAGATTTAATAAATAAACAATTACGCCTTTGGATAAAAGTGCTGAAATTAATAGTAAGCGGTTGAAACTCTTTGATTAAAAAGTGCTGATAAACTCTTTTTATGTTAAAATGACTTAACAATTTACACTACTAAAAATATCATTTTCTTCAAAATATTAGATTCTACATAGATTTAATTACAAAAACAACCTATTTATCATGTTATTTTAATTATAAAATGATTAGTTAATATCATTTTTTGTAAATATAATTTATGTTATGATAAATATACAATCAAAATTAGAATGGGTGGAGTATAAATTGACAAAAGTTAAGAAAAAAAACTTAAATAATGCACACACTATTTATAGAGAAGAAACAAGCACTTAATATGTATTGGGAAAGAGTGAAATTATACGAGGAGTTTTGTTTTAAAAGAAGTATTTTAGGGATAGAATAGTAAATATTTTGGTCAAACCTAATGTGCTTATAAGCTTAAATTTGATAAGTTGGGAGAGACCAACTTATAAATACTTTTAATTTTGTCAAACGCATAGATAAGCCAAAAAGTACTTATAAACATGTTTGACCAACTTATAAACTTAGCCAAACACGCTCGTAATAGGATCTCTCAACCTCATAATTCTTTTTTTTTTTTTCTTTTTGCCGTTGGTCGTTTTTTTCAAAAGCAGTTTTTGTTTTTTTTATTTGTTTTCGTAGCGTGTTTCCATGAATAATAGACAAAAAGAAAAATGTGTGGAATAGAAAGTCTAAAGAAATCGAACAAATTGACCTAATTAGAGATGCATCGTAAAGTTATAACCATTTACCATTAGTTTTTTAAAAGGCGGGAGAGCATGATGAGACGTTTTACTTAATTAGTAAGTAATTTTTACAATTATATATGATGGACATAATATGCTACAAACTTTGAAAGAAGTCCAAGACAAAATTACATGTAATCTAGATATACAAATTTTGAGTTATATGAAATATAAATTGAAATACCTCTTTGAAGTGTGTATAAAAGTTGTCCACGAGATCAACCTTCATTTCCAAGGTCTTATTCTGTGTTACATGAATAATTTTTAGACTTTGTGTGGTGACCTGATAGGCCATCTTATGATTTAGACCTAATTCTATGATCTGAAACCTTTAAAAGTTATGTGTTTAGCCTTTTTCGATTTGCGTGCGCAGTCTGTGCGTCTTTCCGGAAAGTTTTTATGTTAAAAATTGATAAAAATAAGAAATTTTGCCTAAATTTTTTATTTGAGTTGACTTCAGTCAACATTTTTGGTAAAACAGGCTCGGATTCGTATTTTGATGGTATCGATGGGTCCGGATGGTGATTTGGGACTGTGGCGTATGTCCGGAATCGAAATCGGAAGTCCCTAACCCGAGATATCGGACTATGTCAAAATGTGAAAGTTGAAAGCTTAATGAAATTGAAGTGTTCGACCAAAGTTTGACTTTTTGGATAACGGGTCCGTCTTTTGGTTCTGGAACCCAGTATAGGTCCAATACCATATTTATGACTTGTCAGTAAATTTTGGTGAAAAACGGAGTTGATTTGACGTGATTCGGACGTCCGGTTGTGAAAATAGGAATTTCTTTAAAGTTTTCTTGAAAGTTTCATTCGATTTGGTGTTCAATTCGTAGTTCTAGGTGTTATTTTGGCTAATTGATCAGGCGAGCAAGTTCGTATGATGTTTTTAGACTAGTTTGCACTTTTGGTTTAGGGCCTCGAGGGCTCGGGTGAGTTTCGGATAGGCTACGAAGTGATTTTGGACTTGGTGAAATTTGCTGGTGTAACCGATCTTGTTGCAGTCTCGCATTTGCGAGCTTCTCATCGCAAATGCGAAGAGGAGCTGGGCCACACAGGTTTCGCAATTTTGAAATAACCTTCGCATTTGCGAAGTTGGTTTTGGGAAGGTAGACCTCGCATTTGCGACGATTGTGTCGCATTTGCGGTCATCCAGTGTTTGCATTTGCAAACCTTTCTTCGCATTTGCGAAAAATGCAGAAGTGTGAAGGACTTCGCATTTGCGATTGTCCCTTCGCATTGCTTCTCATTCGCGAGCTTCTCATTTGCGAAGCCCAGGTCGCAAATGCGACATCTGCAGCTGATGAAATAAGACTTAGACGGGATTTTTGATTCATTTCCCAAATTTTCAAATTCTAGAACCCTTGAGGCGATTCTTCCAAGACCATTTCTTCCCAAAACATTGGTAAGTAATCCTAAACCACTTTCTTTCAATTACCCATCACATTTCATGAATTTTCAACCTAAAAATTAGGATTTCCATAGTAGAAATTGGAGGTTTTGGTAGAACTAGGGATTTTTGGACAATTGGGATTTAGACCTCAAATTGAGGTCAGATTCCAAAATTAATTGCATAATCGGGCTCGGGGGGTCAAAATTTATGCATTCTAATTGATTCCTTTAGCAATATTTAATTTTATTGAGTTAATTGTGGCTAGATACGAGTGGTTTGGAAGTGGATTCTAGAGGGAAAATGGTAATTGAGCATTGAGTGGCCCGTGGAGCGAGGTAAGTGTTGTGTCTAACTTTGACTTGAGGGATAGAAACCCCCGTCCTATTTGCTATACGAAATTCATGTGAGCGGCGTATATGTGAGGTGACGAGTACTTATGCGCCGCCAAGTTATCTGTTTTTGCCTGTTTCTTTCCCGTCCTTCTCATATTGTCTTTTTCCTGCCTTAATTGTTACATGCTTTACTTGTATTTCCATGCTTAATTGCTACTTGTTAGACATTGTTTCCCTTTGTTTAAAGTGTTAGTTATTCCGTAGCTTCGTTGTCTCCTTATTTGCTTAAGCTGGTTTATCGGTGCTTTTATGATATTTTGGATTGATCTCGCTGAGTAGTATTACTCGTGTGAATTTTCATAGTTTGCGAGCTTCCCATTTGCTTTAGTTTGGAGTTTAAGTATTGTGAAGTGTTTTGTGATTTGAATTGTGAAATTTCTGTACTTATTGAGTAATAGATATTGATATGGTGGGATCGGGTTGTGCGCCGCAACATGTGGAATAAGGTGAATTGATATTGTACGGTGGGATCGGGTTGCACGCTGCAACAAGTATAATAAGGGTGGATTGTGATGGAATACGGGTGAATTATGATTGTGATTATTGTGATATGGTGGGATCGGGTTGCACGCCAGAACACTGTTATTTATATTCTATTGTTTATGATATTAAGAGGAAATATGGGTGGATATACTATGTACGATGGGATCGGGTTGCGCGCTGCAACAACCTATATGTTTATGCTTTCTTTGACTGTATTATATATACGATAGTCTTAAATTGCACTTAAGGATTGGTAGTATCTGAACTCTGATGAAATACTTTGAGGACTACATTTACTTCTTTCAAGTTACTGCTTTATTTTATTCTGTCTTTCTTTCCGTTTTTATTATATATTGTATGCAGATTATATTGTGAATGCCCCGCCTTAGCCTCGTCACTCCTTCGTCGAGGTTAGGCTCGACACTTGCCAGTACATGGGGTCGGTTGTACTGATAGTGCGCTCTGCACTTCCTGTTTAGATTTTTGAGTTGGTCTGAGCTGATCGAGGTTAGAATGTTCGTGAATTCTGACTCCGGATTCTGGGTAGTAGTGGCATATATTTGAAGCGGTTATATATATATATATATATATATATATATATATATATATTTCGACTTGATATAGCTTGCTTATTGTTAATCACTGAAATGTAAAAGAATTGGCTAATAAATCTCTAATGTTGGCTTGCCTAGAAAGTATAATATAAGGCGTCATCACGGTCCCGACGTTGGAAATTTTGGGTCGTGAAAAGTTGGTATCAAAGCACTATGTTGCCTAGGTCTCACAATTCACGAACGAGATTAGTAGAGCCTGGAGGGTCGGTACGGAGACGTCTGTACTTATCTCCCAAAGGCTATGAAGTTTAGGAACAAAATTTCACTTTTATTCATCTCTGTCGTGCGACTTTGTTTTCTCAATACTGATTGATCTCTCCTACTCTTATTCTCTCGTAGATGGCGAGAACGCGTACCGCTTCTTCAGCTGAGCAACAGCTAGAGCCTCTAGTAGCAGTTCCTACGAGGGGCAAAGGTCGAGGTCGAGGCAGGGGCAAGGCTCAGCCCAAATCCCGAGCAGCAACCCCAGTCGTGGAGCCTCAGGTAGAGTTCGACGAGGAGGTTTCAGCCAGACTGTTCCTGCTGGGCCAGCTCAGGTCCCGGAGAGGTTCATTACCACCCTAGTGCTTCAGGATGCTTTGGTCCGTTTGGTTGGCCTTATGGAGAGTGTGGCCCAGACTAGTGCATTTCCCATAGCACCAGTCGTCTCTTAGGCTGGAGGAGGAGCCCAGACTCCTGCTACTCACACTCCGGAGCAGGGGCTCCCCAATATCAGACTCCAGCAGCTCATCCAGTCGGAGTAGTTCAGCTGATTGCTGCGACACAGGCAGGTGATGGGTCAGCTATGTTTTCTGAGGCCTTGTGGAGATTGGACAGGTTGACCAAGCTCTTTCCATCCCATTTCAATGGTGCTACTTCAGAGGATCCCTCTTGACAGCTGTCATGAGGTGCTTCGGAACATGGGTATATTGGAGACCAATGGGGTCAACTTTGCTGCATTTCAGATGACTAGATCCGCCAAAAAATGGTGGAGAGATTATTTGTTGACTAGACCAGCTGGGTCGACTGCTCTTACTTAGGACTAGTTCTCTCATCTCTTCCTAGAGAAGTTTCTGCCTTTCACCTTGAGAGAGGAGAACCACCGTCAGTTCGAGCGTCTCCAGCATGGCAGTATGACTGTTACTCAATATGAGACCCGTTTTGTGGCTTTGGCCTATCATGCTCTTCTTTTGCTTCCCACCGAGAGAGAGAAGGTGAGGAGGTTTATTGACGGACTTGCTCAGCCTATCAGGTTACATATGGATAAGGAGCTAGGGTGTGAGATTTCTTTTCAGATGACTGCCAATGTCACCAGGCGAGTCGAGATGGTTCTTGCACAGGGAGGTCAGGGGTTTGACAAGAGACCTCGTCATTCCGGTGGGTTTAGCGGCGCCTCATCTATAGGCAGGGGTGTTTTTGGTAGAGGCCATCCTCCCAGACCATTCCATTCAACGCTTCAAGAACCGCACAATGCTTCAGAGAGTCGTGGTCCTTATGTGTTTCCTTCTAGAAAGCCAACCTACAGTGCACCACCAGCTCCTATCAGTGCACCTCCTATTCAGAGTAATTACCGTGGTCAGCAGGCTCGTTCGGGTCAGTCTTAATTTCCATAACTACAGTATCAGGACAGATGCTTCGAGTGTGGTGGTTATAGGCACATCAGGAGGACCTGTCCGAGACTATTGGGCGTTCTGCCACAGCATCATGGTTCTCATG
This sequence comes from Nicotiana undulata, assembly GCA_005239495.1. NCBI lineage: Eukaryota > Viridiplantae > Streptophyta > Magnoliopsida > Solanales > Solanaceae > Nicotiana > Nicotiana undulata. Next base: position 36,075 of record ML288301.1, read on the forward strand.
CCATGGTTCCGGCACCAGTTGCGGCACCGCCTGCTCAGCCAGTCAGAGGCAGGGATCAGGCAGCCAGAGGTAGGGGCCAGACTTTTAGAGATGGAGGTTGGGTCGTTAGAGGTGGAGGCCCGCCAGCTAGAGGACATCCCAGGGATATGGTTCAGAGTGGTGGGGCCCAGCTTCGATGTTATGCTTTTCCATCCAGGCCTGAGGCTGAGTCTGATGCTGTTATTACAGGTACTGTTTCAGTTTGCAATAGAGATGCTTCAGTTCTATTTGATCCGGGGTCTACTTACTCCTATGTGTCATATTATTTTGCTTCATATTTGGTTGTTCCTCGTGATTCTTTGAGTGCCCATTTATATGTGTCCACACCTGTGGGGGATGCTATTATTGTAGATCATGTGTATCGTTCGTGTGTGGTCACTATTGGGAGTCTTGAGGCTAGTGTAGATATTCTCTCCTCAATATGGTTGATTTTGATGTTATAATAGGTATGGATTAGTTGTCACCTTATCACGCTATATTGGACTATCACGCCAAAACGGTGACCTTAGCCTTGCCGGAGTTTCCTCGATTAGAGTGGAGAGGGACTCCTGGCTATTCTACCAACATGGTTATCTCTTATATCAAGGCTCAACATATGGTCGAGAAGGGGTGTTTGGCTTATTTGGCTTATGTTCGTGATTCTAGTGCAGAGGTTCTTTCCATGGATTTCGTGCTAGTTGTTCGTGTGTTTCCAAAGGTATTTCCTGCAGACTTACCGGGGATGCCACCAGACATGGATATTGATTTCTGTATTGATTTGGCTCCGGGCACCCATCCCATTTCCATTCTGCTATACCGTATGGCCTCGCCAGAGTTGAAAGAATTGAAGGAACAGTTGTAGGATTTGCTTGATAAGGGCTTCACTAGACCTAGTGTCTCGCCCTGGGGTGCACCAGTGTTGTTTTTGAAGAAGGAAGATGGATTTATGAGGATGTGTATAGATTATCGGCAGTTGAACAAAGTCACCTTCAATAACAAGTATCCATTGCGAGAATTGAGGACTTATTTGATTATCTTCAGGGTGACAAGGTGTTTTCGAAGATTGATTTGAGATCGGACTATCATTAGTTGAGGATTAGGGCATACGATGTCCCTAAGATAGCTTTCCGGACTCGGTACAGACATTATGAGTTTCTAGTGATGTCTTTTGGGTTGACAAATGCCCTATCAACATTCATGGATTTGATGAACCTAGTGTTCAAGCCTTATTTGTACTCCTTTGCGATTGTATTTATTGACAATATCTTGATCTACTCTTGCAGTTGAAAGGAGAATGAGCAGAACCTTAGGATTGTGCTTCTAACTCTGAGAGACAACCAGCTGTAGGCTAAATTTTTGAAGTGCGAGTTTTGGTTGGATTTAGTCACTATCTTGGTCCACGTAGCATCATCAGAGGGCATTCAGGTAGATTTTAAGAAGATTGAGGCAGTCCAGAACTAGCCTAGACTCAGTTCAGCCACGGAGATCAGAAGTTTCTTAGGTTTGGCGGGCTATTACCGTCGATTTGTGGAGGGGTTCTCATCTATAGCATCCTCGTTGACCAGGTTGACCCAGAAAGGTGCCCCGTTTAGATGGTCAGATGAGTGTGAGGCGAGCTTTCAGAAGCTCAAGACAGCTTTGACTACAACATCGGTGTTGGTGTTGCCCACAAGTTCAGGATCTTACACGGTATATTGTGATGCTTCCCGTGTTGGGCTCGGTGCAGTATTGATGCAGAAGGGCAAGGTGATAACATATGCATTGCGGCAGTTGAAGGCTCATGAGAAGAATTACCCTGTCCATGATTTAGAGTTGGCAGCCATTGTTCATGCGCTAAAGATTTGGAGGCATTATCTTTATGGCGTGTCGTGTGAGGTTTTCATGGATCATCACAGCCTTCAGTATTTGTTCAGGCAAAAAGGTCTCAATGTGAGGCAGATGAGGTGGTTGGAGCTACTGAAAGACTATGATATCACCATCTTGTACCATCTCGGTAAGGCTAATGTTGTGGCCGACACATTGAGTAGGAAGGCAGCGAGTATGGGCAGCCTTGCGTTCATTCCACTCAGTGAGAGGCCACTAGCATCAGACTTTGGCCAACCAGTTTGTGATATTGGATATTTCATAGCTCAGTCGTGTTCTAGCTTGCACAGTCGCTTGGTCTTCTTTGTTTGAGCGTATCATAGATCAGCAGTATGACGACCCTCATTTATTGGTCCTTAGGGACACGGTGCGTCACGATGGTGCCAAGCAGGTGAGTGTTGGAGATGATGGAGTCTTGAGGATGCAAGGTCATGTTTGTGTGCCTAATATGGATGGACTTCGTGAGTTGATTCTTGAGGAGGCCCATAATTCCCGATATTCTGTTCATCCGGGTGCCACCAAGATGTATCAGGACTTGCGACAACATTATTGGCGGAGGATGATGAAGAAGGATATAGTTGCTTATGTAGCTCGGTGCCTGAATTGTCAGTAAGTGAAGTATGAGCATTAGAGACCCGGTGGTTTGCTTCAGCAAATAGAGATTCCTGAGTGGAAGTGGAAGCGTATCACTTATGGACTTCATTGTTGGACTCCCACGGACTCAGAGGAAGTTCGATGCCGTTTGGGTCATTGTGGACAGGCTGACTAAGTCAGCGCACTTCATTCTTATGGCAGTTACCTATTCTTCGGAGCAGTTGGCAGAGATTTACATTCGTGAGATCGTCCATCTTCACGGTGTGCCCATGTCTATCATTTTTGATCGAGGTACGCATTTCACCTTGCACTTCTAGTGGGCAGTACAACGTGAGTTGGGCATGCGAGTTGAGTTGAGCACAACATTTCATCCTTAGACGGACGGACAGCCCGAGCGCACTATTCAAATATTGGAGGATACGCTCCACGCATGTGTCATAGATTTAGGAGGATCGTGGGATTCATTCTTGCCATTGTAGAGTTCGCCTACAACAACAGTTACCAGTCGAGCATTCAGATGGCTCCCTATGAGGCATTATACGGTAGGCGGTGCCGGTCGCCAGTTGGGTGGTTCGAGCCTGGGGAGGCTCGGTTGTTGGGTACTAATCTAGTACAGGATTCCTTGGATAAGGTCAAGATTATTCAGGATACTTTGCACAGCTTAGTCCAGGCAGAAAAGTTATGCCAATCGTATAGTTCGTAATGTTGCACTCATGGTCGGTGAGAGAGTGTTGCTCCGGGTATCACCCATGAAAGGTGTCATGAAGTTTGGAAAGAAGGGCAAGCTGAGACCTAGGTATGTCAGACCTTTTGAGATTCTCGAGAGAGTGGGACAGGTGTCTTACAGGCTTGCGTTGCCTTCGGGGTTATCAACAGTTCATCCAATGTTCCATCTATCCATGCCCCGGAAGTATCACAGTGATCTGTCCCACGTGTTAGATTTCACCTCTGTCCAGTTGGACAAGGATTTGACTTATGAGGAGGAGCCAATGGCTATTCTATCCCGGCAGGTTCGTCAGTTAAGATTGAAGAGTTATCCTTCAGTCCGAGTGCAGTGGAGAGGTCAGCCCGTCGAGGTAGCTACTTGGGAGTCTGATTTGGATATGCGGAGTATATATCCCCACCTATTCCCCAGTTTAGGTACTTTTCTATGTCCGCTCTTGAATGAACAATTATTTTAGAGGTGGAGAATGTGATGACCCGATAGGTCATCTTATAATTTAAACCTAATTCTGTGATCTGAAACCTTTAAAAGTCTTTCTTTAGTCTTTTTGATTTTCGTGAGCAGTCAGGGCGTCTTTCCGGAAAGCTTTTATCTTAAACACTGATAAAAATAAGAAATTCTGCCAAAAAACTTCATTTGAATTGCCTTTGGTCAACATTTTTGGTAAACAAACCCAGATTCATCTTTTGACGGTTCCGGTGGGTCCGTATCGTGATTTGGGACTGGGGCGTATGCCCGTAATCGAAATCAAAAGTACCTAGCCCGAGATATCGGACTATGTCAAAATTTGAAAGTTGAAAGCTTAATGAAATTGAAATGTTTGACCAAAGTTTGACTTTTTGGATAACAGGTCCGTATTTTGGTTCTGGAACCCGGTATAGGTCCAATACCATATTTATGACTTGTCTGTGAAATTTGGTGAAAACGGAGTTGATCTAACGTGATTCGGACGTCCAGTTGTGAAAATAGGAATTTTAAAGTTTTCTTGAAAACTTCATTCGATTTGGTGTTCAATTCATAGTTCTGGGTGTTATTTTGGCTGTTTGATCACGCGAGCAAGTTCGTATGATGTTTTAGACTAGTGTGCACTTTTGGTTTAGGACCCCGAGGGCTCGGGTGAGTTTCGGATAGGCTTCAGAGTGATTTTGGACTTGGTGAAATTTGCTGGTGTAGATATCTTGTTGCAGGCCTCTGATCTTGCATTTGCGAGATCAGGCATCATAAATGCGACATCTGAGAGTTTCGCATTTGCGAGCTTCTCATCGCAAATGCGAAGAGGGGATGGGCCACACATGTTTCGCAATTGCAAAATAACCTTCACATTTGTGAAGTTGGTATGGGGAAGGTAGTCTTCGCATTTGCGACGATTGTGTCGCATTTGTGGTCATACAATGTTCCCATTTGCGAACCTTTCTTCGCATTTGCAAAAAATGCTGAAGTGTGAAGGATTTCGCATTTGCGAAGCCCAGGTCGCAAATGCGACATCTGCAGCTGATGAAATAATACTTAGACAGGATATTTGATTAATTTCCCAAATTTTTAAATCCTAGAACCCTAAAGGCGATTCTTCCAAGACCATTTCTTCCCCAAAGCATTGGTAAGTGATCCTAAACCACTTTCTTTCAACTACCCATCTTCATGAATTTTCAACCTAAAATCTAGGATTTTCATGGTAGAAATTGGGGGTTTGGGTAGAATTAGGAATTTTTGGACAATTGGGATTTAGACCTCAAAATGAGGTCGGATTCCAAAACTAATTGCATAATCGGGGTCGCGAGTGAATGGGTTTTAGTCCGAACCTCGAGTTTTGACCAAGCGGGTCCGGGGTCAATTGTTGACTTTTTGGGGGAAAGTTTGGGAAATCAAAATTTATGCATTGTAATTGAGTCCTTAGCAATATTTGATGTTATTGATTTAATTGTGTTTAGATACGAGTGGTTTGGAGGTGGATTTTAGAGAAAAAGCGGTATCTGATCATTGTGTGGCCTGTGGAGCGAGGTAAGTGTTGTGTCTAACTTTGACTTGAGGGATTAGGAACCCTCGACCTATTTTCTATATGAAATTCATGTGAGCGGCATATATGTGAGGTGACGAGTACTTATGCGCCGCCAAGTTATCTGTTTTTGCTTGTTTCTTTCCCGACCTTCTCATATTGTCTTTTTCCCTTTCTTAACTGTTACATGCTTTACTTATATTCCCATGCCTAATTGCCACTTGTTAGACATTTTTTCCCTTTGTTGAAGGTTTTAGTTATTCCACAGCTTCATTGTCTCCTATTATTTGCTTAAGTTGGTTTATTAGTGCTTTTATGATATATTCTGGATTGGTCTCGCTGAGTAGTATTATCTGTGTGAATTTTCATAGTGTGCAAGCTTCCCATTTGCTTTGGTTTGGAGTTCAAGTATTTTGAAGGGTTTTGTGATTTGAATTGTGAAATTTCTGTACTTACTGATTAATTGATATTGATATGGTGGGATCGGGTTGCGTGCCGCAACGGGTGAAATAAGGGTGAATTGATATTGTACGGTGCGATCGGGCTGCACGCCGCAACATGTGTAATAAGGGTGGATTGTGGTGGAATAAGGGTGAACTGTGATTTTGATTATTATGATACGGTAGGATCGGGTTGCACGCCGCAACACTTTTATTTATATTGTGTTGTTTATGATATTAAGAGGAAATAAGGGTGAATATAATATGTACGGTGGGATTGGGTTGCGCGTCGCAACAACCTATATGTTTATGTTTTCCCTACTGTGTTAGTTGTACGATAGTCTTAAATTGCACTTAAGGATTGGTAGTATCTGAATACTGATGAAATACTTTGAGGACTGCATTTACTTCTTGCAAGTTACTGCTTTATTTTATTCTTTCTTCCTTTCCGCTTTTATTATATACTGTATGCAGATTTTATTGTGAGTGCCCCGTCGTAGCCTCGTCACTCATTCATCGAGGTTAGGCTCGGCACTTACAGTACATGGGCTCGATTGTACTAATACTACACTCTGCACTTCCTGTGCAAATTTTGGAGCTGGTCCGAGCTTATCGAGAGGTTGGCCGTAGGATTCACTTGCTAGGAGACTCAAGGTAGTCATGTTGGCGTCCGCAGGTGTCGCGACCCAATTTCCCCTCCGTAGGGTATTGTGATGGCACCTAGTCTTAGTGACTAGGTAATACTAACATTAGTTGAATAACAATAATAAATAGCGTCTAACATCTTTATAAATTGAATTCTCTATAAAACTAACAATTTCCAAAACCGGTAGTTCAAGTCATAAGACTTTCTAGGAGAAGTTGTACATAATGAACACATCACTGTTCCAGAATAAAAGAAACAATGAAAATAAATACATTAGAGGGTGACTTCAGAGTCTGCGAACGCCTGACAGGTGTACCTTGAAGTCTCCAGCCACACCAAGCATGAGTCTCAAAACGTACTCGATCCGGAGTACATGACTCTGCACACAAAAAAATGTGCAGAAGTGTAGCATGAGTACACCACGGTGATACCCAGTAAGTAGCAAGTCTAACATCGGTAGAGTAGTGATGAGGCCAGGTCAAGACGCTCACTGAACATCTAAATCTATGCATGATATGACATAAAGCTAACAAGAAAGGAATACTAAAGAAATTTCAATAACAACAGAAATCAGATTACAAATAGTAATAACGATAAGGGAAACACGACTGACAACGAGAAATACCAAGTAAAGAGACAACAACATAGTTGGGGTACAGTTAAGGGTAAATGTGCTCAAGAAGGGAAAACAATGTCAATTCAACCAATCAAATCACTTCCAATACGCGACTCCAATAATCACAATCCTCGTAATTTCATACCACATATCTCATCTTTCAAACCTTTAACACCCACGACACCTTGTGCCCACATCTTTCCATCTCACCTAACATGGAAATTTTCACATGTTATTCAGTACATAATATTCGTGACAAATGTTAATTAAGATGTTCGAAAGACTTTCTGTATATATATCGAAAGTAAAACTATAGCTTCTGACCAAGTAGGAAATCAATGATAAAAAGAGTTATTTTAAAATCATTTGGTTGATGAAAAAAACCTCTTTCCATTAAATACATGTCACGACCCAAATCTACCATGTCGTGATGGTGCCTAACGTGAAACTAGGCAAGCGGACTCTTTTACCAAAACAACCCGATAATCCAAAATAAAGATGTCTTTAAGCTATTAATTAATAAAACTTCATAATATAAGCCGGAATAACAAAGTGCGAAAAGAAAAGCCCGACATCGGGGTGTCACAAGTCATGAGCATCTACTAAAAATGTCTGAAAATGCTAAGACTAATACAATCTAGAAATAAACAAATAATATCTATAGGAAGATAGAAGGGAGAAAAACATGGTTGTGATCGCCATGCAACTACCTTTCTAACTCCAACAGATCTACGACGGATGAAAACAACACTCACAAGCACGTCCAACAACCCCCTAGTTCTACACACAAGGTGCAGGGAGTAATGTGAGAACGCCAACTCAGTAAGTAATAAAGGTAAATAAAGACTGAGCAGCGATGACGAGCAATAAAACATATACAGTTCATATCATGAAATCTCAGTAGGATACATCAGGCTTTTAAAATCAGGGTTTTGAATCAACTCAGCTCATTTAAATCCAGTTTTAGTAAAACCATTTAAAACATCTTTCAACAGTTTTCAAAAACAGTGATGAAACATTGAGTAAAAATGATGAAAACATAAAAAGCCCATGGGGAAAACATGAATCATAAAATGCCCCTGGGGAAAACCTCATAGTCACTTATAATAAGCCCATCGGGCGTACCTCACAATCACTCGTAAACAGCCCCTCGGGCACAACATGAATCAAGAACAATCCCTCGGGCACAACATGAATAAAGAACAACCCCTCAGGCAAAACATCATATCACTCACTCAGGGTACCCGCGCTCACTGGGGTGTGCATATTCCATAGGGGCTCCTACAGCCCAAGCGCTATAACAAGCCACCTCGTGGCATAAATCAATCAGGCCATCGACCTCTCATAATAATAAATCAGTAACAACACATGTTGCGGCGTGCATCCCGATCCCATAATATCCTCACAAAAAATAGGCTCTCGATCTCACTCAATCATAACCTCTCAAGCCACTCGGGCTATCGGTAAAAACAAGGTGCTCAGCCCAAAATGTCATTTTTTTGCATCAAAACGGGGTAATAAAGACTGAGTTATGAAATCAGTAAAAACAACATGATTGAGTTTGGATCTTAAATCAAAACAATGAGAGGACAATAAGAAAAGGCCCTTAAGGGTCCAAACAGCTTTGGCACAAGGCCCCAAATATGGCATTCAACCCAATTTATAGAAGTTCCTTCTAAATCACATACATATCATATAATTTCAGTCAAATACACAACTTTATAGGTTCTACGGGATGGACCAAGTCACAATCCCCAACGGAGAACGTCTACACGCATGTCACCTAGCGTGTGCGTCACCGCAAAGCAGTAAAACAATGTGAAATCTGGGGTTTCATACCCTCAGGACTATATTTACAATCATTACTTACCTCAAACCGGTCAAATATCTATTTCGCGATTCTCTTGCCCCTCGGCTCGGCCTACAATCGCTCCGAATCTACCCACAACCATAACAATACCATCAATATACGCTAATGGAATGAATTCCACAAGAACAACTATCAAATTAGACACAAATCCGGAAATCCACTCAAAACCGGCCCCGGTCTCACGTCTCGGAATCCGACAAAAATCACAAAACTAGAAAGCCCATTCACTCACGAGTCCATAGATAGAAAATTTATAAAAATTCGACCTCATTTGGTCACTCAAATCCTCAAAATCCACTCTCAAATTTTCAAGCCCCAAATTCCCAAATTTCTAGCTCAACTTCTCAATTAGATGATGAATAAAACCATAGATTCATGAAATTTAAACCATTATAGGTTAGAATCACTTACCCCAACGTTGCTCCTTCGAATCCCTCGAACAATTGCCTCTCTCCCGAGTTTCTCAACTCCAAAATCGAAAAACAAGAAGAATAAAACCTCGAGCTGGGGTTTTGTCGCAGCAAAACTGCACACGCGGTCACATTTCCGCTTCTGTGGCACCGCACCTGCGGGATTTCCATCACAGGTGCGGACCCCTCTTAATGTACAATTTCTGCATCTGCGGTCAGCCTATCACACCTGCGACTCATAATCCACTTACGCGAAAAAGACCAAACTCTATAGCGTACGCATCTGCGGCTCCCAATTCGCACATGCGGCCTCGCACGTGTGGCTCCTCTTCCGCAGGTGCGGAAACACCAGCAAAAGTCACACCAGCAGCCATCAAACACCAAAAACCAATCCGTCAACCATCCGAAACACACTAGAGGCCCTAGAGACCTCAACCAATAATACCAACAAGTCACATTCTAACACACGAACTTAGTCGAACCTTCGAAAAATCCAAAACAATATCAAAATACCAAATTGCACTCGAATTCAAGCTTAAGAACTTCTAAATTCCCATGTTGAGGAAATAACAAGAGAGTTGGAACAATTTGAAAATAAGCCTAAGCCTAACCTCAATGTAACTGAGTCCATTAATATTGGAAGTCATGAAGATGTTAGAGAAACAAAGATAAGCATTCAAACTGAACAAAAAACCAGAGATACCTTGATTCAACTTTTATTTGAATACAGAGACGTGTTTGCTTGGTCTTATGATGATATGTCGGGTTTAAGTGTCGATCTAGTGGTTCATAAGCTTCCCACGTATCCTTATTTTCCACCAGTCCAACAAAAGCAACGAAAATTTAAAACGGACATGAGTAAATAAATCAAAGAGGAAATAATGAAGCAGTTGAGCGCCAATGTGGTCAGAGTTGTTCGATACACCACCTGGGTGGCAAATGTTGTGCTTGTGCCAAAGAAGGATGGGAAAACTAGAGTCTGTGTTGACTACAGAGACCTGAAAAAAGCAAGTCCAAAGGATAATTTTCCTTTGCCAAACATCCACATTCTTGTAGATAATTGCGCAAAGCATGAAATACAATCGTTCGTGGATTGCTATGTTGGGTACCACTAGATTCTAATGGATGAGGATGATGCAGAAAAGACCGATGTCACCACTCCATGGGGTACTTATTGTTACAGGGTCATGCCATTCGGTTTGAAGAATGTAGGGGAAACTTACATGAGGGTTATGACCACTATTTTCAATGACATGATGCACAAAGAGATCGAATTATATGTCGATGATGTCATCATAAAATCAAATACACAGGTTGATGACGTGCGCGATTTGAAAAAGTTCTTTGAACGGCTTCAAGGTATGACCTTAAGCTTAATCCAGCCAAGTGTGCATTTGGGGTTCCATCTGGGTAACTCCTCGGTTTTATACTCAGTCGTAGAGGCATCGAATTGGATCCATCTAAGATAAAGTCCATTCGAGATTTGCCGCCCCCGAAGAACAAAAAGGAAGTCATGAGTTTGCTCGGGAGGTTGAACTCAGTAGGTTCATTTCTCAGCTCACAACCACGTGCGAGCCCATCTTTAAGTTGTTGAAAATTATGATGCTATCAAGTGGACGGATGATTTCCAAAAAGCTTTTGACATCATCAAAGATTATCTTTCAAAACCCCCTGTACGCATCCCACCTGAACCTAGTAGGCCTTTGTTTTTATATCTATCGGTGATGGATAATTCATTTGGATGTGTTCTGGGCAACATGATGCAACAGGAAAAAAGGAACAAGCAATCTATTATTTGAGCAAGAAGTTCACCAATTATGAGGTTAACTACACAATTTTAGAGCGGACATGTTGTGTCTTGACTTGGGTCGCTCAGAAGCCGAGGCATTATATATTGGCCTACACTACTTACCTTATATCCTGAATGGATCCTTTGAAGTACATCTTCCAAAAGCCAATGCCCACTAGCAGGCTCGCGAAATGGCAAATTCTGCTCACAGAGTTCGACATCGTCTATGTCACTCGCACCGCGATGAAAGCAAAAACTTTGGCAGATCATTTGGCAGAGAATCCAGTTGATGATGAGTACAAACCACTTAGCACATACTTCCCAGACGAAGAGGTCAACTCAATAGAGAAAGTAGTTTCAGACGATAGCCATGTATGGAAAATGTATTTTGATGGGGCTGTCAATATTAAAGGAGTTGGGATCAGGGCAATCCTCATCTCACCTATAGGACAATATTACCCTGCAATGGTCCAACTTCATTTCTGTTGTACCAATAATACGGCAGAATACTTGTATCATGGGTCTGAAAATGGCCCTCGATCTGATGTGCATGAACTTTTGGTTATGAGAGATTCCGACTTGCTTATCCGGCAAGCCCAAGGTGAATGGGAGACTCGAGACATCAAGATTATTCCATACAGACAATATGTGCAAGACTTGAGCAAAAGATTCAAATCCATTGAGTTCAGGTACATTCCCAGGTTTATAATAGCTAGTTGATGCCTTGGCTACTTTAGCCTCGATGATCCCTTATCCAGGCATGAGCAAGTCTAGTAGAGTCTTGTGGATCGGTACGGAGATGTCTGTACTTATCTTCAAGAGGCTACAAGGCTGTTAGGAGTACTTCCCTTCTTGATTCCTCATCGTGCGACTTGATACCTTTAAGGCTTATGCATATGCTTCTTCCTACTCAATCTTACGCGTCGTGAAGCGCTTGTTATGAATCAAGGATTGAGAACTTTTAATGATACTATGGATGTGGTGCGAGATGTTTTCCATGTGCAGTTGGTTGGGGTTGTTGTTGTTGCCCTGCAGGAGAATAATATGTTGTTTCAGCTCAGTAATTGTGTTTCTGAGGACTTTGAGGCTATGATCAGGTTGTTATGATGCTGACCATTGGATATCGCGCGGTTTTGATAGGATGGTAGGATGCTTGCCCATATGTAGGGGCAATGAATGAATTGAAGGGATGTCTTCTCAGGGCGTTGTTTCGAGATTTCAGTATTTAGTTCCGGCGGAGGAAAGGCACTTGGACTGTGAATGGTTCGGTTCGAATTGATAAAGTAGTAATCTTGGTGCTATCGAGCAATGTGGAGTATTCACCTGTGTTGTGGTGTCGTCGTTTGATCGAATAGGATATGTTAAATTCGTTGGTGTTATAGCTCTTAGGTCACATGGGGTTAGAGTGCAGTGAAGCGGTGTTGAAGAAGCGGTTGTCAGAGATCGTGGTGTGTAGTGGTTCAGAATTGAACAGTTACCTCTAATGAAGGTAGCTCGAGAAAGATGATCTTCAGAGAGCTTGAAGTTGTGGTGATCTGCTGGCTCAAAGAGCTACAAAGAAGGATGTTGAATTAAGGACGCAATAGAGAAGTACGCGATGAAGTAAGATATGTGAAAAGTGATAGGTGGTGGTTCCATTTCAAAAAGGCCAGGCGTAAGGAAAGGAAGTCGGGTAGTGCTTAAAGGAATGAGGTTAACCAAAGTGGGGGAGTCCCACCACCTGCAGTTGGGTTGTGTCCTCATGGAGTTGCGGATTATCGGCATATTGGCAAGTTGTTACAGCTAAGGGAAAGGAGTAAAGCGGTAGTTGAGCATCGCATTCGATAAATGTGTGCGGGGCATGTCGGCCGTCGTAATGAATTTCACCTGGGAGCATTCAGGTGCTATGGCCTGTCAGGTATAGGCGGATTTCCGGAAGGTTTATGGCTGTTCAGATTACTACTTAAGAATTGCATGTATTGTGATTGTGAGAGCTCACTTGTGAGTTGTTATGGTTCTCATGAATTGAAGTCAGTAAAAAGGGTTCCTAGGTAATGAAGTGTTCACCCTAATAATGGTTCAGGGGTTATGATGGAATTTTGCGCCATATCATATTGGCATGTTATGTGCAAAAAGCGGTATGTAACTGGAAGTAAGAATTGAGATTGGTGTGCGGCTTTAACAAGGATGTCATGAGCTCGGAGGAGCAAGGGCAAAGTATTTGAATGTTTAGAGTAAGCTGGTATTGTCTTCTGTGTCACCTGAGAATGGCGTTTGAGGAAAGAGGCTTTGTATCCTGGTTATGGGTTCTTGATTTGTCTTGCAGCAATTATGGGATCAGGAGTAAGGATGTGCATACTTGTTGCCTTGTGTGGAAGGTCGTGAGAGCATGACCACGGGAAGATTATGTAAGTGTGACTCGTAGTCACTTGATTGATTGAAGATTTGGACCAAGTATAAGGAAATGCAATATTGCTTAATTGAGAATTTATGCCTAGAAGGCGTTTGGTTTAGTTGATGGTGGATTGTGGGGTGTTTGCCCCGGCTATGATTGTTATTCTTATGTATTATGAGAGGAAATGGGGTATTATGGACCCAGGTAAGGCTATCAGCCTAGTTCAGTGCGAGCAGAATCGACTTGAAGTGAATGAATGGATTTAAACAAATTATGGGCTTCATGCGAGTGAGATGTATTTATTTCAGTATGGCGCTCCTCGAGGAGGGGTATTGGGATATCAGGTGTTGTCCCGTCTTCGTCAAATTCATGTGATATTGTGATTGTACCGTGTGAGTTGTGAAACGACTTGATAAATTCTTATGTGTTGAGATTTCCGCGTGGCGATGAGGTTAAGTGAGCAGAATGGCTCTTGATATTCATATTATATATCTCACCTCAGTTGTGCTTGAGTTTTGTGGCATATGGCTCTATCAGCTCCCCATAATGGTATTATGCACTTAACGTGCTTCTGACCGATATTCAGTGATTTGTAATAGTGAGCAATTAAGCTTCGTGTATATTTCCTTATGTAAGTCTTATGATGGGATCGGATGGCACGCCGCCATGGGTATGTTATTTGGATCGGAACAGTGTGATGTTGAGCAAGGCTCCTGTAATTAATTTCTTGTGTTTTACTTCATAATTTTCTTAGGAAAGTTCATATTAGTTGCGTGAGTTGAGTATGCCCTTCCGGAGTCATTTCTTTATGTGTCGTGTTCGAATTGTGGCCTATTGGCGCATTGTGGCATCGTGTGAGGCTAATGGCCGTGTTTGGGGTGATTGGTTGTCTTAGCAGTTCATACTGGGTAAGACGAAATTTATAAATCTGGGATCGGTGTGATAAGACTATGCAAGTATATTACAGGACAATCACCATCATTGGTTGTAATGAGATGATGATCTTAGTCAGGAGAAAGGATTTCAATGTTTAGTTAACTCTGCAGTTGGTTAGGAATTTCTACACATTTCCTCCGTTGTGGTGGTATCGTCAGCATTATAGCAGGATGTATGTGTGTATCTTATAAAGTGCATTGAGAGTATCAAATTCGTAGAGTTCTGGCTGTTAAGGTTCAGGGAGCGTCATTGTGGTCAGATGATGGATTATGCGGTGTATGGTGCTGATTCAGCAAGGATACACAATTGTGTTCTGATGCCTCGTGTGGTAGCTGATTCGGTGCACATGTTAGAATCAGGCATGAAAGAGAATTTCAAGTGTTGGAACTGGGTCTGAGTTTAATATATGGAAAAAAATGGAATATCTTCAGATTTTTTCAAGTTAATGTGTTCAAATGGGTTGTGTCAGCACGGGCAGGTGCACGAGGTGTTAAATAGTGATTCCAAGTAATTCTGGGGCAGTTCCTGGCTCGTTCGAGGACGAACGTCTGTTTAAGTGGGGGAGAATGTAACGACCCGACCGATCGTTTTGAGATCCAGCACGTCGTTCAGTATTTGGGAGTCATGAACAGCTTCATTTCAGGTATTGTGACTTGTGGGTATTGTCAGAGTTGAAATTTAGGGGTTCGGAGTTAAATTGAAAGGAAAATTCTCATTNAGAGGCCCCGAAATCCTCCGTCAATCTTACCTCGATGTGCGTGCACAGCCCGGGCGCGTAGCTGGGAAGCCTTTATGTGAAAACTTGATAAAGAGTTGAATTTATGATAATTAGTTGAATAAAGTTGACTTTGGTCAACATTTTTGGTGAACGAAATCAGATCCGTGATCCGACGGTCCCGAAAGGTCCGTAGGAAAATATGGGACTTGGGCGTATGCCCGGAATCGAATTCCGAGGACCCAAGTCCGAGAAATGAATTTTTAAAGGAAATAGTTTTATGAAAATATTAAAGGCTTATGAAAAATGAAACTTGATGTAAAACATGTGCGGCCTGGCCTTTATTATAATTTCGGAGCTCGGAACAGGTTCAATATGTGTTATTTAAGTTATCTGTAAAATTTGGTAAGAAACGGAATTGGTTTGATAGGGTTCAGATCAAAATGAGAAAATTGGAGTTAATGAAGTTTTGAAGATTTTTAAAGAATTCGAAATTTGGCTTGAAATGTGATTTTATGTTTCCGAGGTCCGAATGACATTCCGAGACCGGGAATAGTTCCTTATGTCATTTATAACTTGTCTACAAAATTTGAAGTCATTCCGAGTAGTATAGGTCGGTTTGGCGCATTGAAGTGAATTCTAGAATTTCTTAAGTTCTTAAGTTCATTCAATTTGGTTTTGGGATTGAATTTTGAGTAAACGACCTCGGAATCAGGATATGAAGGTTCCAGCAGGTTCGTATGATGATTTCGGACTTGGGCATATGTCGGGATCGGGATTTGGATAACCCGAGAGCGTTTCGGTGTATATTGTGGAAGTCAGCATTTTAAAGAAATTTCCTAAGTTTGGCTTGAAGCGCATTTCAATGATATTGATGTCCGTTTGGGATTCCGAGTTTGAGAATAGATCTGTATGGTGATTCGGGAGTTGGGAGCGTGATCGGAAGTCCGGAGGTCATTTTGAAGTCATTTGGCTAAAGATAGAAATTTGAAGGTTTTGAGAAGTTTGACCGAGAGTTTGACTTTTTGATATCGGGGTCGGATTCCAATTCCGAAAGTTGGAGCAGGTCCGTAATGTCGAATATGACTTGTGTGCAAAATTTGGGGTCAATCGGACGTGATTTGATAGGTTTCGGCATCGGATGTAGAAGTTGAAATTTCAAAGTTCATAAAGTTTGAATTTTAGTGGGATTCGAGATTTCGGCGTTGTTTGAGGTGATTTGAGGCCTCGAGCGAGTTCGTATCATGTTTTGGGACATGTTGGTATAATTGGTTAAGGTCCCGAGAGCCTCGGGTGGATTTCGGAAGGTTAACGGAATGAATTCTGACAATAACAAAAAAAGAAAATAATGCTGGTTGTGCAGATTTTGGACAGCAATTAGTGCACGAGGAGCCTACTTTGGAAGCTTATATATCGAAATCTATAAGGAAACTGAAAATGTGCAAAACATGAAAGTTGTACCCCTTGTAATCTAGTTTTCAAAAGTCATTTGGACATTTGTAATGAAATTTATGATCGGTTGAAGGTGGTTGGTCGAGAAGTTTCGATAGAATTTTCAGATGCACAGGGCCGACTTTGGAAGCTCATATCTCGGGATATATAAAGAGTTATATGGTGTACAACCTATCAAATTAAAGATTTTCGAGTCTAGTTTTGAAATCCTCAAACCGTTTATTATTTGGATATTTTTACAAGAAGTTATGGGTGTCTTAACAGAAGGTGTTCAACAAGGGAATTTTAATAGGATGTACAACATGTACAGCACAAGTGCAAGGTACAACCCGGTGAAGCATGGGCAGATTCTTTAAACACGGATTTGGCTCATTTTCTTCATTTCTTTCATTTGGATTGGATGATTTTGGAGAGCATTTCAAGGGGGATTTCATCAAGCA
>ML288303.1:0-12231 GCA_005239495.1 Nicotiana undulata
TGATTATCAAATCTGTTAAAACAAAACAGTTGCAACATGAGTCTTAGATGATAATCATAACACGTATAAAATGTTGTGAAAGTTCAAATAAAAACTTCTCACAAAAACATTCTTAAACATGTGAGAAATTCCTATCACTCTATTGCATTCCAATGAAGTTGAGACGTCTTCTTCATTAAGTATTCATCAAAAAGGGCCCTAACTCATAAACAAAGCCTGTCACAAACAAAGGCTAAAAATTTATACGAACACTACACCTACTGTGAAAAGGTTCAAAGTGAAATATGCATTTTAATGCAAAAAAGCTAAGAGGTACAAACAAAAACCTCGGAAAAGCAATACATACAATCGACTTAAAAGAGTAACATTCAAACTCATAGCAAAAAGTCTCGAGATTGTATTGAAATTAAAATAAGCGGCTAAGTCTAAAACTAAGTACTAACTAGTACTTAGCCACATAAGTATTTAGCCAAAAAAAGGGGGAGTGGGGATAACAAAATCTTCATTCTTGAGGAGGAGGAGAGTTGACTTCTTCAGGAACGGCAGCTGCTTGAAGATCATGGGCTTCATCAGATGGAGAAAATTCAAGACCCCGCTGGGTCTTCTCTATGGCCTCTTTAGATTTAGCAATCTCAGCATTGAGGTTGAAACCCTCCTGGCCTATTTCCATTAACGTATCATGACGAGCACTCATATACGCCCAACTCACGTCAATGGTTGTCGCCTCTTCAAGGTCACTATAATCCTTTGACCATGCCTGAATTTCAATCTTCAAGCTATCCTTCTCAGCTTCGGCGGCTTCAAGGGCAACCTTCAAAGGTACAACTGACTCCTCCAGAGTTCGAACTTTGACCAGGGCTTCACGAAGATCCTCTTGAGTCTGGGAAAGATTCCGTACAAGTTCACTGGAGTATTCCTCCTTCTGCCCCAGCATATGCTTTAGATTCCTGATTTCCTCCGTGGCTTTCGACAATTGTTCAGCAAATGAGGATTCAAGAATGTCTTTGTCCTTGTTGACCTGGCTGGAAGAAGCTCTCTCCACTGCTAACTCCGTAGTAGCAATCCTCAACTGCTCCTTTAAGGTATGCCTTTCCTCCACTAGAGCATCCATGTTTATCCTTAAGCCATCATATTGTGCCTTCATATTGTCAAAATCAAACTGAAGCTCACGCATCTCTTTCAACTCATTCTCTGAATTTGAAACTCTCTTCATAGTTCTAAGCCAATAAGGTGTGTCTACAAAAAACAGTAAAACAATCAAATATGTTAAATTGTTATTCGAAGAAAATTGTATGTATGAAAAATTCAAAGGAATACCTTCAAAGAATTGTGCACCACTTCGTTGGCCCAAGTAAGAGTTGAATGGCTGTCAAGTTTGGACCTCTCTTCAGAGCCGATCCGAGGTTTGAGCCACACTTCAGGCTCACCCGTCTTCTTAAAAAGACTCCCTCCGGCTAGAACCTCAATTATAACCCTCCGCATCTCCCTGCTGGAAGACCCTACTTCCACAAGAGAAGGCACGGAAGCAAGAACGGAGGGAGCAACAACAGATACGGACGGACGAGGAGCCGAGGGAGCCACGTGCACATCAACAGATACGGATGGATGAGGATCTGAGGAAATAACAGATACGGACGGAGGAGCGGCAGTAATAGCAAGAGGAGCAGGAACAGCAGTAAAATAAGGAAAGATAGTAGCTAAGGGAACATCATCAGGGTCAAGCTCAAACCCCTCATGGAAAAGACGCTCGGCAGGATATTGAACCGAGGACTGAGATTCATCTCGGGAAGAAGAGGGCCTAATTTCCAACACGGAAGGAAGAGACTTGGGAGCAGATTTATCATCTGAAACTACTAGCCTTCTTCTCGACCGGTGCACCAAAGCACCCTCTCTTCCTTCTTCCTCTTCCCCTCCAGAATGGGAATCACTGACTTTTCTCTTCGAAGAACTGGCAAGGATGCTCTGAGCATGGGACAAAGACATCTTCGGGAGCGACGAACCAGATGCCCCACGGGCAGAAAACCCTATCAAGAAAAAAGGGAAACATTAAATGAGAATAAAAAGAACTCAGGTAAGGCAGGAAGTAAGAAAAACTTCGCTTACCGTGGGTCTTAACAATCCAATTGTACTTCATGGAAAAGTACTTCCAAGATCTTTCTTCAACAGGAGCGGCAGACAACATTCTTTCTACCCAATCACGAATATCGGAGACATTCTCGACGGTATTCATGATTGCTGAAAAAGAAGAGAAAAACAGATGCGGTATTAAAAACGCAATTCAAATCTAAATGAAGAAAATAGATACGAACCAAAAAGTACTTACGTGTACGGTTCCACTTCTCAGGGAAGGAAAGATTGTTTTCACCAACTAAAATAGCAGTGGGAATGGCAACGTACCTGAGGTACCAACCTCTGTCCTTATCGTCAACTGGGGTTACTAAAACTCTTTTACTCCGAGCAGCCAGAGTAAAAACCCCTTAACGAAATAAGACAGGAGAATATAAATGAATAAGATGGTGGAAGGTGAAGGGAATTGAAACCTTAGAAGCTAAAACTCTCAAGCAAGCAACTACTCGCCACACTAAAGGACCGACTTGTCCTAGACAGATATTGAAGAAGCGGCAAAACTCGATGATAACAGGGTCGATGGGAGGTTTAAATCCTAGTGTAAAAGGATAAGTATAAACGAAGGAATAACCCGTCTTGTAAGACATAATCCTCTTATTATTATTCGGCACAAGAATAGGAATATTAGACTCCCAAGAACACCTTCAGTAATAATTGTCGCATACTTCTCTACACTCTCCAAAGAAGAAGACTGTTCAGCGATAGATGAATTTTCCCTTGTAAAGACTATCTCAGCAGTCAACTTTGGGTTCACGAATATCATCCTTACTCTTAGTAACAGAGTGAGAAGACCTAGCTCTAGGGGACAACAAAGACCTAGCAGAAGGAGGAGAAACCAGAGGGGAAGAAGAACCTCTAGTAGAGGCAGATCCCAGACTCCTCAGTCGACCACCTCTCCGGCTCCTAGATGGAGCAGAAGAAGATGCCAGAGTCTCTACGTCTATAACCTTTTCTGGTTGGTTTGATGAAGACATCTTTACGAAAACAAAGGAAAATTCTTTGCAAAAGAGGAATTAAGTATGGAAGTGTTCCGTGAAAGTAAAGAAAGGAAGAAGACTATTTATACATAAGGGCAACCGTCAAAACATGGAAGAATAATGATGGAAAGTCACAATTAAAGATGTCACTTCGGGATTGATATACCCGCAAAAAGCCTTAAAAAGCGTCGATTCATTACAGAGCCTATCAGAAAAGGACACATGGAAGGAGCATTAAATGGAAGTGATAAACGACGATTGTGTTCATAAAAAGATACAATGTTACGAAGCAAAGCGGCGGCAAAATATTCCCGCCATAAATGCATATCCACTTACCAAATATTAATCGATAAATATATGGTAAGTGGGGGGACTATTTGTATTGGTAAAAAAGAGTATCACACGTAAGCAAGACCTTGACAACTCAGCTAGCTACGTGGACCAAATAAAACGTCACAGATGGAGATGATGTTATAAAGAGGTACGAGATTAACTCAACAAGCACGAGCGCGAGATTGACTCGACAGGCACGGGATTGATTCGTCAGCCACGAGTGCATCAGCCACGGGAAACCCAATGAAGAAGAAGAGATGCGGTCGTAAAGAACCCAAACAAAGCCACGGATAGATTCGAGAATCAACAGTTAATGACTTATACGTTATGTAACTCCTATATAATAGTAACGGTTATCCTTTGATGATCCTTTGTAACGCCTCATTAATGTAATAATTAGCCATTAATGAGCAATCATTACAGAAACCAAAACGTTATGCTAGGAAGCCCCTATATAAAAGGGAAGAATTGTAATCCATAAGATCATCTGAATTCTCGAATACAAACTGCTTTACTTTTCTGCATTCTATACTGCTTATTATTCCTTTATTCATTATATTATTCACTCGATTATCAGTAACCCGCGTTTATCCTAAAATAGCTTTGGTCAAGGAATCTCATTCTTTGGTTAAACAATAACACCTCATAAATTCTAAGAAGCGGCTCAAGTACCTGAAAGTACGCATGAAGAGATCCCTATGTTATGTCTTTATGAAAAAATATTGAAACAGATATAAAATGTTCGTCGACGACATCTATGATAATGCTAAATATGTGAGGATCTTAAGTCTGGAGAAATAATTCAAACTCAATTGATTTCATATGAAAGATATGTAGTTTTGGACCTGCAGTTCAAACACTTGAAAGTATAAAGTCAATGGTGTGTGCATTCACTTTTATCTATCTTATATGTCTAGTATGACATGAAAACTTGATATGCATCTAAAGTCTATTTATATGGCTTATATGACAATCGATGAACGATTTAAAATGCTTAAAGCATATACAATTCTTGGGCCTGAAGTGCAATTTGAGCACATATATATCTTGCTATAACTATAAGCATGATAATATAATAGCAAGAATTTTACCCCTATGTGAAGATATTGAAATGGAAATTCCAACAAGATCATACGAAGATAATACATCTATCAGGGATGATGATTTCAAGGTGAAACAAATTCGTTCAAGTTAATGTGGCTGATTTGTTTATCAAATCTCTACCAACGGTCTTTTGAAAATGGTGCACAAGAATGGAATATGATGGCTTAAAGATGTGAATTGATGCTCTCATTAGGGGAGTTAATACGCGTTGTACAACTCTTTTTTCCTTACAAGTTTTTGTCCCATTGGGTTTTCTTTGCAAGGACTTTAACGAGGCAACCATAAGAAGTATTTTTAGATATGTGTACTCTTTTTCCTTCACTAAAATTATTTCCCACTGAATTTTATTTTAGTTAAGATTTTAAAGAGGCACATTATCTGTTGAATAGACATTCAAGGGGGAGCGTTATAAATATAATTGTATTTTAAAGTGAATGTCTATATTTTAGAGATAGGATTTGTTATTTCGTGGCTAAGTCACTTTTTTCCTATAAATAGAGGGGGGATTCTATTCCATTATAATTCATTCTAAATCAATAAGAATTCTCCCTCTCTACTTTTCTCTCCAATACTCTTTTCTTCTTTTCCTGTTTTATAACAATTCTAACATTTTTCTTATTTAAATAGGACTCAGAACCGCCATTCCGTGCAATTCTTTCACTAAACCGCAGTAATATTTTCACAACTTAGCTACTGATCTTTCAGCTGTTGTGACTTGTACAAGAAGCTTGTTGAGTGGTACTCATTCCTTACAAAGAACTTAGAAGGGGGCTGCTAAGTGGTTGCAAAACTTGTGAATTGACAAATATACCCCCGCAAAATTTTAAATATGAGTTTAGTTAATTGTAGATGTAATATGTTGATGTTTCTATTTTTCACTATTGGTCCTCCTCGTTCACGTGTTCAGAAGAGGGGAGGGTATATGTATTGATTGAACTTAGGGGTGTCAAATGGACTGGTTGAGTCGATTTGGCCGGTCAAAACAGAAAGACAATAATTGGGCAGGTCAAATGACCCGTCCAAAAGTTACTTTGGCTAAGATGGGTTGGGTCAGGATAGGCTAAAATTTGGGTTGTAGCCCAATCCGCCCAACTCTTATCAAGCTTTACTAAATATATGTGGTTTTCTTATGAATTGTTATAATTACTAACTAAGACTATTTTTTCATTTGTTATGGTAATATATAACATGTCAAACAAAAAAAAAATTATCTCTAAGATATTCTGGCAAAGTTAATCATAGATCAATTTGGGCTAAAAATCAGCTCAACTTTAAATGGATTGAGATGGGTTGGACCAAGATGCACAGAGTTCAACAAATGAGCGGGTCATTAAACAGCCCAACCATGGGGGTTGGGCGGATCATTTGGGCTTGGGCCAAATCTAAATTTGACAGCCCTAATTGAACTAGCAGCTCCTTTTAAGCTTATATGAGTGAAACTACTTCATTAGCTTCGTTTCTTTACTGAATTTACTCTGACTGCGAAATCATACGTTTAGATGCTTAGATGCAATAAAATCCATCGTGTTTGTATTAACATGATTAAACACTCGTAGCTACACATTGGAGTATGTCGATATCTTAGTTATTGATTGTTGTATAGCAACAAGCAGTACATGTCACGAAAGGAGAACTTTTTGCATGAAACAATTTACTCTTCCTAGTGTGCCTACCTTATACGAATCCAAATTAGTCGAATAAGTGGACTTCCAATTGGATGGATATATTATATAAAAACCGACAAAAAGAAGGATAATATATACAATATAGACATCAACTTATGGACTTGTAAACGGCCAGCCTTAAATAGGTTAACCACCTTAATTATTTTTTTTCTTTTATTAATGCTAGTATTTATAACAAATGTGTGCATGAACATGCTACTAACATAAAATAAAAATCTAGAATTATTTTAAAAAGAAACAGAAGACAGAAGACATTCGCCACCTGGAAGAATAAAAAATTTCACCAATTTGAATTGGTGACCAAATGCAGCTTGTAATTTCTGGGCTACAATCAGTCCCTTTGTAGACATGACAAAATTGGAATGATGCAAAACTATTTGCTTGGCCATCTTGTTAAAGTTTTTATCTTTCAAGGATCATACAACAAGATCCCATAGCCCCGTAAAAATAGCACGGGCTAGCCAGTTTTCGGATTGGTCATTCAAAAATAGCTAGCGTTTGTCAAGTCATTGAAAAATAGTCACTATTTTGTTGTAACAGAGACCGGTCCAACATAATATACTGAAATTTGGTGCACCTATGTATGAACTTCCAGCATATTATGTTGGAACTCCAACACGCGGAAAGTTCCAACATAATATACTGGAGATTCAAGCACTTGTGTATGATTCCAGCATATTATGCTGGACCGGTATATTTTGCTGGAACTCCAGCAAAGTATACTGGAACTCTAGTATATTATGCTGGAGTATTTTTCGAATTTTGAACAGTGTTTTCATTTAGATTTATCTTTACATGAAAAGTTGCTAAATTCCGATTACTTTTGAAACAGTGGTTATTTTTGAATGACCACTTGTAAATCTGGCTATTTTTGAATTTTTCCCCATAGCCCCTGCATGGCTGCATCTTGCTATTAGGCCAAAAGATAGCAAATATAACTGTAATTAGACGAAATATAAATCTCAGAAACAGTGACTAGCACAGATTATAAGCACTTCAAATGTGTAAATTGTAGCGCGCTTCATATCTTTATAGTGTGCACATAAAACATCAGAGAGACTACAGAAATACATTGTTGATTTCAATTGAAGTTGGATCCTTCAGAAGAATCGAGTTTCAATATAAGGAAAAAATGTCGATAGTTCATATTTGTGGAGAAGCTCCACCTAGTCTACAATGAAGAAAATGATTCTCGATTACAGAAACGAGCAGATGTCTATCTACAAGTTATGCTTGTGAAAAGACCTATGTAAATTTTGAAGGGGCCTTTTCAGATAAAAGGAAGAAAAAAAGAGGGGAAAAGAATGTTATACATAAGGTAAAATGACAACTTTACCATTTACGGCAAGGCTCCCTTTCTTATACATAAGGTAAAATGAAACAGATAATTTTCAATCCATCCTAAGAAGCAAGCGGCGCCAAGATCTACATTTGTGCAGTATCTCCAGACGAAACTCGGACATCCACTGAAACGCAAAGTCCCTTGTCAGCTAGCTAACTCATAATCTTAATCAAAGTAATCATACGCGAGCACTGCCACTTCCAAGCGTGAGTTCCAGATCATCGAATCCTACATCGTGAATCCTTTCCCCTTCCCATGCCTTGACCGACACATTTTCGAAATCAAATTCTATGCTCTTATCCTTCTCCGTGATGATATCATTAGAACAGAGTGGCTGCGCCACAGGTTTTACAAGATTAAAAGTTGGAGAAGCTGGAACATTGGTAGCATACTTTTGGAAGTTGATCCACTGGCCTGAATCAATGGTGGATGTGTCAGATTCGTCGCACTCAGGTATAGTGGGAGGAGTAAAACGCCGACCCCGAGTTGGGCTTGCTGGGGCTGAAGCAGCAAAGAAAGGGATATTTAAAGCAGACATTGATTCTTTGGCCAAAGTCTCCAAATTGAAGGTTTGCTTAGGATGCCTAGTTGGTGATGAAAGAGGTGGCGTTACAGGGGCACTGTTCGATATTCTTAATGGAGGAAGTGATGAAGGAATCACATTATGAAGAAATGCGAATGGGTATGATGATATGTTAGCATCAGCACGCGATGGACTGGGGAAAGAGGAGGTTGGACTCGGCTGATAAGATGGAATTGGGCTAGCAAAGTGTGATGATGGGGGACTTGGATTCCGTGAAGAACTTGGTGTGATGTTTGCTGAAGTGCCTCCGATCTCCATTGGTGTTGGCCTGCACCCCTGAATCACATAATAGTAGAAAGAAAGTCAGTATCAATTTTTTTGCTTATATTCAAGTTTGAGAACCTGGGCCTAACAGTTAAGATAGATAAAACCAGAAAGCATCAATAAAAAATTTTAGTGAAATTTGAGTATCCGAGAGCAAATTTGCAGGATAGCATGGCAAGACAGGAAATTACTACAACGCTCTACCAAAGGGGGTGATGCTAATAACCTAGCAGCGATTGAGTTCATCTCAAGCATCACTTATTGAGTTATTGTTTAAGTTCTAAACCCCAAACCACCTTATTTCGTACTTTTATTTCCGTTGGTTTTGTATTTCATCTGTTAGCTGTTAGTAATAAGGAATTAAGGTAAATAATTAGTAACGTTGGCTTGCCTAGCGGGTTCAATGTTAGGCGCCATCACGGTCCCGACGGTGGGAAATTCGGGTCGTGACAACAATAAACCTTTAATCAAAAGGTTTATAGACAAAAACAAAACACACAAAAAGAAAACACTAATCATTCATATCGTCACTGTCAGAGTGACGAACTGCAGCACAATCAGCATCCGAGCCATATCGGACAACATCCTCCAGGTGATCCAGCTTTTCCTTGATTTTTCTTATATCCTTTTCATACTTTTCAATGAACTCTTCAAACTTCAACTTTAAGAATGATAGATCAGAAGGCAATAACACGAAAATTCTCATGAAAGACAATCGAGCAAATAAAAGAATCCTTCAACATATTACAAACTGGAATATAGAAAAGCATTCACTACAGAAGAAAGCACCAAAGGCAGAATCATCCAACTCCATCCCCATAAGCTCCAAATAAAGGGACCCTACTTCTCACTACCAAATAACCAACAATTGAACTCCAGAAGATCAGTCTTTTCCCCTAAATTCCTTCCATTTGATGACAAGTTATGCTCTGGATCACTCTAATTTCTCAAAATAGCTAATGCACAAAAACATTAACAGATAAAACAAAGAATGCAGCAAATCCAACAGACTAGTAACTGAAAGATTGATACTCTTATTAGCTAAAATGCATACAAGACCAAACAAATGCTACAACAGAAGTCCATATAGAACGAAAAGACAATAGTTACTCCCTATGTTGCTTGGACTCTCCAAAAAAGTTGTTGCACCCGTGTCGGATCCTCCAAAAATGCACTGCTTTTGGAGGATCCGACACGCACCCGTCAGCAATTTTGAAGAGTCCGAGCAACATAGGTTATTCCAACCCAGTTCCCAGATCATCCTGAAACAACTATAAATCCATTGAAACCAGTTCACTAAAAAAGCAATCTTGATCCAAGTAGAGCAAAACCCATTTGCCTAACCTTTAGATCTAAGCAAATCCAAGAACAACCCGTTAATGGGTTCACCAACAAAAAAAAACTAAGAATAAAGTAAAATAATTATAACCACACATACAAATCAATTAATTAATCGACCACACATCAATCCCAAGTAAGTTGGGTCGACTCTACAAATCATCTTTAATCATTCTGTTTAATTCAGTACCAAACTTACAGGGATCAGTTATATGAATCCTCACTAACTATTCCGCTCTATTCGATTGAGGTTCGGCAAAACTAGTAAGTTTGGCTCAACTCGATATATGTTTTAGGAAATTCACAAAGTAAGTATACAAATTAAATTCACACTCATAAAAATTCAAATCTTAAATTCGCCTGACAAAATGGATAGTAGATTGAAGAGACAAAAAAAAAAAAGTTAACCTTGGGATAAGTGGTACCATCAGGTTCAACAATCCAACCAGCTTCAGCACAAAGGGCTTTAAGAACTTCATTGTTATCACAGTTTTTAGGAAGATTATAATTCCCTTGAGCTCTTAAGCCTGTATAAATCTTGGCAGCCATTGCTCTTCTTCTTCTCTCTCTTCTCCTGTTATTTTCTCTCTCTCTCCAAGAAGGCTTCCTCCTCCCACAATTACTACCACTTTCCGATAGACCAACTCCGGCACCACCACCACTTCCACCGCCGCTGCCGGCTGCGGAGGAAGAAGCTGTTGATCCTCCTCCAGCTTCCCACATCATTTTGTTTGTTGGTGGTGTTGTTTTCACTCTCTCACACGCGCACATTCTTTTTTTTTTCCTGTCTGTGTATGTACAGAGAAAAGAAGGGGGGGGGGGGGGGGGGCCGGGGAGGGGGGGGGGGGGGGGGTCCAGGTAGAGTGGGTTGGGGAGAGAGGTTGTAGACACACGTTAAGGACTACTCACGAGAAAGACCTTCTACAAAGCATAGAAGAATCTTTACTGTGTATATATTCACGCAGATTTTTATTTAGAGAAACGATTAAATAAATAAATTACTTTAATGGTAAACAGTGTTATTTTTAATATTTACACGATATTGCATGACATCCCTTAAATTATTATATTTTTGTCCGTTTTCTATTTAAATTATTCGGTATCCCTAAAATCTTCAGAATCATATTTCCACTCGTATTAAAAAAACTTCGTCGCTGATCTGACATAACATGTGTAGATACTCTCTTGGAAACGTGTGGTAGTTAAAAAAATCCATTAAAATGGCCCACCTAACAGAAAATAATGCAAATTTATTTATTTTAATAAAAATATTCTCCTTATTTCGGTTATATCCATCTTCCTTCCTCATTTTTCACCATTCTTCCTTATCATATCACCTTTTTTTCTTGGTAAAGAAAGATTTTATTCAGACAATTAAACAACTAGCTATTACAACAAGGGATCGTCCTAGGAAACAGAGTGCCTAGAGTGTCCCTTTCAAGTACATGAACAACAAAAATAGGGGGGGGGGGGGGGGGGGGGGGTAGCATGAGTATGCAAAAAACAAAAAGTGTCCAAGCTACAACTTTTTTTAGCTAACTAGTCCGCCACTCCATTAGCTTCTCTATAGATATGCTTCGGTTGTGGATCATTCGCTTGTTGCAACAGGTACCTGCAATCATTGACCAGATTTTGGTAGATACAATTTTTGGAATCAATGAGATTTATCATTTCTAAACAATTTGATTCTATCACCAGTGGAAGTAATTTTTCCTTCAAAGTTAGTTTTATTCCATTAAGCAGGCCAGCTATTCTACATGGGTACTATTCATTTTTGCCACTTTCATGGTGAAACCCAGGATCCATTATCCCCTCCTACTCCTCCTATCCCTGATTCCTCTAAGCATGCCCCATCTATATTAAGTTTATAATAGATGTTGTCTGGGGTTCCCATTTAACGAAGATGGTTTGCTTAGGAGGTTTAATCTCTAGCTTCTTAGCAGAAAAAAGTATTCAATCGTACTATTAATGAATTTTTTAACAGTTGGGGGTTTTTTTTTCCCCTGAAATATGTAGCAATTCCTATAGTTCCATATATACCATAGGAGAAAAGGGAGAAGGTCAGCCCACCGGATAATATCATTGAATCCTTTTGTAGAGGTGAGGTTGTCCTTCAACCACAGGGAAAGAGTTTCATTGTCGTTTGGATTTTGGCCGTGACTGGAACTGGTGCCCACTTGGGCCCAAATATCCTTAGAGTAAGTACAATAGAAGAGAATATGTGATATGCTTTCAGGCTCTTTAAAGCAAATGATGCAGGTGTTATCCGGGCATATACCTCTCTTTGATATTAACAGTTTGGTGGGCATCCTATCCCATACGATTAACCAGAGGAAATATTTGAGTTTATTTTGGGTGCTTATTTTCCAGTGCCAGTTAAGGTTTTTACTATTATTAATGGTAATAGTAAAAATTCAAGTACATGAACAACAAAAATGGGGGGGGGGGGGGGGGGGGGGTGATCAGGGGCTCGAAAAA